>JADBJO010003113.1:90000-95000 GCA_016801955.1 Conus betulinus
GACTTGTCCTAAAATGACGGTTTTTTTTGACAGTGACCAAATACATCATCACCATCATGCATCACATCATCACATCATCATCATCATCAACATCATCATCAACATCACCATCATCATCATCATCATCATGGTAACCATCCATGCTTATCACTGAGGTATCGACATCACCAACACTGTCTTCACCACCATTTTCATCATCATTCGCATTGTACGCCATGTTGTCACTGCGCTTAGGCACTGAGGTCCTATGTAAACTTCAAACACTGGTCTTATTTTCCCATTCGTGTAGAGGAAACATCCCCCCTCCCCATGCCCTTGACCGGGCCATCCCTTCCTCACTGCGCTTCACTCTTAAAAAAAATCCCCTCCGCCTTCCCTCTGTCTTCTCTATTCCCCTACATTTATCCTCTCTTTTTCCCCACCCCATCGAAAAATGCACTTTGAGCCTACAATCGTGTGCCATAGCAACCACACCTGCCCCCCCCCCCCCCCCCACCCCCCCTCCCCTCCCCTGCTTTTTTTCATAGACAAATTAAAAACATTCGCTTGATATTTGTGAGAGAAGAACCACCACCGACACCTGCACACATGCGTAGAAGCAACACAAACCCAACCATGAATACATTGAGGCGAGAGCAATTCGATATCAAAGCATGGGAGTTTGGTCCTTTGTGATGGAGCTCATGGTGCGTGGGATGTGGCAGGGCTATCCTTGTGTATGTTCCAACGTCGTTTCAGTTCATTTATGATACCTCTGCGCACTCTCCTCAGGGGCTCATACTGACAGCCTCTTGCTTTAATTCCCCAAACTTCTCATGGCTGAGGGACCAGTTACAACAACACGACAACATCATCATCACTATCAGAATCATCATTATCGGTCACCATCATCATCATCATCATCATTACCACCACAACCAGCTCCACCACCACCACACCACCCCGCCACACCACCACCACCATCATCATCATCATCATCATCATCATCAGTTCTCACATTACCATCACCACCACACCACCACCACCACCCACCACACCCATCAATCATCATCATCATTATCGTCATCATCACCTTCGTTACTTGTATCCCTCTTCGATGATATATCTTTGAAGCTCTGGCTCAGTCAGCTGAGAAAGCCCGCTGCTGTTGTCCCCCCAGATTCACGGAGGACAAGATATAATGGAATAACCCATTCTTACGACCTTGAAACAATTATTATTACCAACCTCCACTACTAATTCCCTCCTCCTAAATTCCCTCCCTCCTTTTCCGTTCCGTTCTTTCGTTCTCCTCTAGTCTATCTAAATCTCACTTGATTTGCAAACCACAATGGTCATTTGCTAGTGGTGCTGCTCTTTTTCTTTGCTTATCACCTGCAAACAATCTTTTTTTAGTCGCTCGATATTCATGAGTGGAACAACCACCACGTGCATACTCGCACGTGACTGCGACTGGCGAGCAAAGCACACCTCTCTGAGATAGCAGCGAAGCAAGAAGAATTCAGTGTCAAAGCACGGGAGTTTACCATCTGGATGGGGCACGTGATAGCTTCATGAGCGGGATGTGGTAAGGCAGGCCTTGGTCATAATGCCGTTTCAGTTTTTAACTCCGCATTTTCGCCTCTTCACCGAGGCTCATGCCAGCAGCCTGCCAAGAGCCCCCCCCCCCCCCCCCCCCCCCCCCCCCCCCCCCCCCCCCCCCCCCCCCCCCCCCCTATTGAGTAGACTAGAATCCCCAATGGTGCCATACAAAGTCCTGATTCCATCGACATCCCCCCCCTTTGTTAGTGAACCCCCCCCCCCAGGGATGGATTTAACGGACCCCCCCCCGTTATGGATGGACCCCTCCCCCCCCCCCCCTAAAATTGTTTCTATTGCTCTCCCCCCCCCTCTGTCTCATCCCCACTCTCTCTCTCATCTCTCCCTCGCTCTCTCTCTCTCCTCTCTTATTCCACATGCATCCTTTTGTCACTATTGAATGGCCAGACCAATGGTGCAAGACAAAAAGTCATGAAGTCCATCTGACATCTATGCAGTGATTGTTAGTGAACAAGGATGTACAGGGATGGATTTAAACGGACGGCTGGATCGATATATGGATGGACTACAAGGTGTGAGCGCTATGACTGTTGTCCTACAATCTCTCCCTATCTGTCATCTCCTCTCTGCTCTCTCATCCTCATCTTGCTTCCTCTCTCTCTCCCCTCAAAAAAAAAATCCTGCCTCTCATCTCTCGTCATCCTCTCTCTTCTCTCCTCTCTCCTCTCTCCTCTCTCTCTCTCTCTCCCCTGTCCGCTCTCTTATTCCCATTTTGGCTTCCAGTGTTTTTTCCCCAATTGAACAACAAGCAGACTAGACAGAGCAGACAAAGCACAGAAGTGCCTCTTTCTGCAGCATTTCCATTGGAATCACGATGTGTCCTTTCCTGGTCTTTGTGAACAGCCAACACCAAATTGTCTAAATCGAGTGCAGCACCCATACGTTTAACATTCTGTATACTTTACCATTGTTGTTGATGCAATCCCTACTATCTGTCATGTATTTCTGGGTGTTTTCTTCTTAAAGTGATGATAATCAACAAATACCAAATTTCAGTCAAAAAAAAAAAAAATCCTTTCCAACTTTGTGACATTTTTTGTAGGAACGAAATACGAAAGTGCATAAGATATATCGTACACGAATGCAAACATTCCTATTCCTGTCGCTTAATGTTTTTTTTATTATTCTACATTTGTATGTAGCTGAGCATGGAAAAAATGCAACTTTAAATCTTTATCACTAGTTGTTAACTGCTAGATTTAACAGTTCTCAAAAGGGACTCTAGCTTCAAACCAATAACATTTGAACTCTGTGTGTGTGTGTGTGTGTGTGTGTGTGTGTGTGTGTGTGTGTGTGTGTGTGTGTGTGTGTGTCTGTCTGTCTGTCTGTCTGCCCGTCTGTCTGTCTGTCTGTCTGTCTGTCTGTCTCTGTCTGTCTCTCTCTCTCTCTCTCTCCCCTCTCTCTCTCTCTCTCCTCTCTCTCCTCTCTCTCTCTCTCTCTCTCTCTCTCTCCTCTCTCCTATGTTGGAGAAGGGGCAATTTTGTTATTTCATTCCAGTGCCGCTGGGTGGAACACATTCGACATTCACTGCACACATTTCCTCTCAGCAACAGCATCCTGCTGTTGAGGGCATTTGAGATGTCTTGTGCTGGAAGAGACAGGACGCAATTAAAAGTGAGGTGTGTGTGTGTGTGTGTGTGTGTGTGTGTGTGTGTGTGTGTGTGTGTGTGTGTGTGTGTGTGTGCGTGCGTGCGTGCGTGCGTGCGTGCGTGCGTGCGTGTATGTGTGTGTGTGTGTGTGTGTGTGTGTGTGTGTGTGGGTGTGTGTGTCTGTCTGTCTGTCTGTCTGTCTGTCTGTCTGTGTCTGTGTCTCTGTGTGTCTGTGTGTGTCCGTTTGATATCCTCTTCCATTTCCCCTCTGATTTCCTCCAGGTTGCAGCACTTTTCATCCAGAACCAACAACGTGCTGTACCCACATAACCTCCCTGTCTCCTCTTTCAGCCTCTGTCTCTGTGTGATGGAATATCCGGACATGTAAACGCAGCGCCAAACCCAGCGACCTTTAAGAAATTTAAAGCGTCCTTTTTGTTTACTTTAGCTCTGTAGCACTTATAACGCATATAATACTACATCAAGAAAAAAAATAGACAGAATGACGTAGGAGCTACTAGGAAGACAGAGTTTCTTCTTAGTTGACTTTGGCAACCAGAATATAGGCCTAGTGGTTGAGGTCTTAGTCTTCCAGAGAGAAAGAGGGTATTTTTTAATGTTAACTGGGCTTGTGTTGGCTGGTTTGGGTCCAACAGTGTTGTGACAAGCGGTGTCAAGCTGTTTGAATCATATTTGATTGAGGTGTGTCAAGTTGTTTGAATAATTATTTTATTGAGCTGTGTCAAGCTTTAAATAAATGTTAGCGAACCGCCCGGAGAAACGTGGACAAACGACTCACAAGACAAAACACAACGCCTTTCGACCTGTTAGGTCTTCTTCAGGTGAGACACAAACAAATAAAAATAACGAAAAATCACTTAGCTTTGATCGCTTCATTCAACGCCTTCTTCCTTGCGCTGAACTCTGAAGCAATCTGAAACGATCAAAGCTAAGTGAATTTTCGTTATTTTATTCGTTTGTGTCTTACCTGAAGAAGACCTAAGAGGTCGAAACGCGTTGTGTTTTGTCTTGTGACTCGTTTGTCCACGTTTCTCTGGGCGGTTCGCTAATATTTATTTCAGATTTGTTTAGATTTCCGCCTGCAGTCGTCTCACTTTGCAACTGTGTCAAGCTGTTTGAATCATTACTTTATCGAGCTGTTCCAAGCTGAACTGTGTACTCGGGCTGTGTTGAGTGGTGCAATTTGACAACAAGCTGGAGGAGCTGAGTTGGATGTGTTAAGCTGTTCGAAGCTGAACTGTGGTGTACTCGGGCTTTGTTGCGTGGTGCAAGTTTACTACGAGCTGAAGGAGTTGTGTTGAACTGCACAAGGTCTGTTGCTGTGCTGTGAACTGTGTTTAGAATGTCAGAAGATCATACACGCCAGGTAAGGAGCTAATGTAGATCACGTAAACTGTTGATAATTGCCAACTGGTTTCTTTTTATTTATTTTTTTTATTTCTTTGGTTTGGTACGGATTGAGGCTGACATGGAGAGCTTCAGTTTCAGGAGGGATTCAAACTGCCTTCGTTCTGCCAGGTCCAGTAAGTTGACCATTGCATCTCTCCATTAGATCTGTCTGTTGCTGACTTGCAGTTGAACAGTAGTCTAAATGTCAAACATGGGAAGGATTCATCAGGCACAGGCCGTTTGGGACGATTTGATATTAAGAGACTGTTAAGTCTGTGATGGTAGACTAGAGAAAGCATTTACATCTCACCAGTGTCTCCAGTTTTAATGAAAGTTGTTTTGCTGTGTCTACGCTAAGCCATAAAAGGATTGTATGATAACGTTTATCCCTGAGTATAATGA
>JADBJO010003113.1:132500-142500 GCA_016801955.1 Conus betulinus
CTAATGTTTCACATATTTGTCAGAGAATTGATAATGGCAACATTTTTAGTTGCAATGTGCGAGTCACCCATAAATGTAGGTAGATGTTCTCAGGGCAAGACATTTCATAATTATGGTAAATTATTACGGAATATGTGTACTGATCTAGATTTGTGTATGCTTAATGGATTGTGTAATGGCGACCTTGACGGTTGTTACACATACGTGTCAGATAAATGGCTGCATTGTTATTGATTATTGTTTAACGTCTTGTAAATTATTTGCGTGCTTAAGAGATTTGTGTAAGCTAAACGTGTGTGTGCACATATTGAGTCACATCCATATGCCTGTAGATCCTAACGTCATTTGTGTAAACGATAACCTAACACTAGATTACATGATTGCAGCTTCATCTTAGAAAAGATTGTGGAATGATGATCACATTAATGTCTTCTGTAAAGACGTGTCTCAGGAAAAACAAAATGGCACATGTACTCAGTCTGATTGATCTTGATGTTCACGAAACACTGTGTTACATTAACATGTGTACAAAGGAAGCTGATGTCTGCATGAAAATACAAGTAAGGCACATAAAAAGTAATACATCCAAAACTGGTTTGATTTCAGAGTGTGTGTGACTGTAAAAACATGTTCGTAGATTGCTGAATATATTTCTGCGTTCACATGATGTTGGAGATCGTCACGAGTATTCCAAGGTAAGACGAGAACATTAGTATTTACAGAAGAGTAGAGGAATCAATTTGATGATATCCTAATGACGGGATTATTGCCTTCTGTGAATAGTCAGAAACCGTTTTGAGACACAATGAAGAGCATTTTAACAAAATCAGCCCACAAATAACATCAGTATAGACTCTTGGTTTGCACATTTCAAAACATTTCTGACAAAAGATACTAAAACTGATAATAATTATGTTACAGTGTGAATGTAATGAAGAACTGGTAATGGATAATTTTAATCGCCCAATCTGTAAAAAGAAGAAATTTTGTTTGCCATTACGAAAATTAAACGTCGCAAGGTTTCTGAATCAGAGACGGCCTTATTGAAGAAGTTTTAAAATGTGGTTGTAAATCTGTCTCATCTTTGAATTTCTTGGTACACTTTTCAACCCTCAGTTTGACACAGAAATATATCCTGAAAACTGGGCACAATTCATTATCAAATCTCTCTACAAGAAAGGAAATCTAAACAATCTCAATAATTACTAAGGCATTTCGCTTTGTGATGTTTCTAGTAGGCTGTACATCACTATCATTGTACGGAATGACTATGTCTGTCGTGAATGTCTTAAAAAATTTAGGAATTCATTTTTCAACAGAAACAAAAATTAATTTTACTTACAAAGATCTAGCAAGCAAAGTAAAACATGCCGTTTTGTATGTAATGTGGAGATTATGAGGTTTGGAAAATCAGTCATTTGAAGAGTTTGTGAAACTGTTTGACTTCCAAGTCCAGCCCATTGTGCAATGTGGTGCTGACATCGAGGGTCTGGATAAAGTTGTAGTAAATTTGAGAAAGTCCATTCTTTTGCCCACAAGAGGTTTCTTAGAGTTCATTGGCGAACACCCACTAATTTGGTTTATGGAAAAACTAATAAATATCAAATATATGTGAATACTGCTGTTACGTGTACTCAATACTGGTTGAAACTGACAAAACTGAACGACTCTAGATTATGAAAAAAAAAATCATATGTTGTGTAACCTGGATGCTAGGGGAAAAACAACCTGGGCTACACAAAGTTAAGAGTTAAGTAATATGATTTGGGCTTTGGATATGCTGCTTGAATCAGCGTGTAGGGAGTCAAACCGACTTTTACCCGATGGTCCGAACAAGACTGGTTGATAGAAGATAGCAAGAATGGGATTCCCTTATCAAAGAGAAAGAAATAGGATTAGGCGTCTCTTACGCAATATGTCAAAGTAACATATCAAGGAAGGGCAAAAGGAATGTATTGTGTACAACGTAAGCATTGTGGTGTGTTTCCGGTTTGTTTTTCTATTTCTTTCTTTCTGGTTTGTGTGTGTGTGTGTGTGTGTGTGTGTGTGTGTGTGTGTGTGTGTGTGTGTGTGGGTGTGTGTGTGTGTGTGTGTGCAGTGGATGAAACGGCAGACAGTTGTGCAGTTCAGGAGAGACATTTCACACGAAGATCTATGGATCGTCTAGTCTGCAGTGCAATCTCCATTTGTTTTTTTGCTTATTTCTTTGCCTGTTTCTGTTTCTGCTACGTCTTCAGCACATAGTCAGACTAATGCTCTTCGCCCAATCTTCAGATCTATGATCGAGGAATGTTGCCAAAGTTTGAAGGCGAATGCAGAATCATGTTCTCCTTTATGAATAGAGGGTTTACTGACGGAAAAAAAATATGAGTGTGTTAACCTCCTCCTCCTCCTCCCCCCCTCCTCCTCTTGTCATCTGTATTCACATCCTCCTCTTTCTCCTAATTAAAAAAAAAAAAAAAAAACTGGGGACGGGGGAGGGTGAGTGCCTGGTGCATATGTGTGTGTCTTTGCTCTGTTGCGGCTTAAAAAAAAAAGAACAAGAACAAGAAAAAAAGAACAACAACAACAACACACATTAACAACAGAAACAACAACAGCAACATCAACGAACAAAAAGGAAAATGAAAGAAACACAAAAACAAACACACCATAAACACACAAGAAAGCTAACAAGCAAACAAACAATCAAGCAAATAAACAAACCACCAAGTTCACACAGTGTAACACAGTAATATAGTAGCACAGATCAGCATCATATTGGCCACGAAGCCGTTTTGCTGTGTTACAACACCAAACGGCAGGACTTTTAAAAATCTCGTTTCACTAGACATGACTTGCCCATCTGCCAAATACCGGGGTAGAGAGGGACGAATACAGAGGTCCCGACAAAGATGGACAGAATCTTATCATTAAACCTTCCTCCCTTGATGTTTTTCTCTAACCGAGTTCCGTCTCCTGTCCTTGGCCTGTATCATCAATGTTCAACGAACAGTACTATGGCATCGGCCCACAATGCATCTCCATCAGTTTAATTCATATCCACTTTAAGATTTTCGTGTGAATATTGAGATGAAGCGTATAAGCATGTGTTAGGTCCATCATCGCCGTCTTTATCATCATCACCATCATCATCATCATCATCATCATCATCATCATCATCATCATCATCATTTCCATCATCATCGTCGTCGTAATTGTTATTGTGGTTGTTATGATGATGATGTTGATGATGATGGCGATGATGATGATGATGATGATGATGATGATGATGATGATGATTAGCATTACTGCTGCTGCTGCTGCTGCTGCTGCTGCTGCTGCTGCTACTACTACTACTACTACTACTACTACTATTGTTGCTGCTTTTATCATTATCATAGAAATGATGATGATGATGATGGTGAATAATTGATTGTTGTTGTTGTTGTTGTTGTTGTCGTCGTCGTCGTCGTTGTTGTTGTTGTTGTTAGTGTACATATATTGTGATTGTTCTCAGTTAGAGACCAAGCCACGAAGGTGTTCCGATCCACGCTGTCGTTTACACAACGGGCTACCTTCCTGGCAAAACCATAGCGAACACCTCCTTGACGCTTTACTAATTCCTTTACCCTGTCTTGTACGGCTGAGTGTGTCCATGATCCGATGAAGCAGTCTTCCCGTCACCCTCACCATCAACCTTTAGCACTGTACTGCCTATTATTGTATGGTATGGTATTGAACTGTGTGTTGTATTGAATTGCAGCTTTTGAAGTTCAGTCACACTGCTTTTCAACACCTTGTGACCTCTGTATTAATTGCATCGCACAGCGTCGTATTGTATTTCACAGTATGACGTTACAGTCACATCATTTATTTTTTTCTGTGTGGGAATTGGCCAGCTGTCCCTAAGATTTGTTTTCTATCTGCCTGTGACGCTATTTTACAAAGCAGATTTTCCACAGAATGTTCACCAAGGACAACTCCCTCGTTACCCCCGCCCCCCCTTACCCCCGCCCTCTCTATCTCTAAAATTAGGGAAGATTGCAGGACCGGATAGAATCATAGCAGAAATGTTGAAGAATGCAAACACAACTGTAATCAATTTTCTTGTTCATTTATTCACTCAACTTTTTGATAATGGTATCTTTCCATCAGAATGGGCTAAATCTATAATTGTACCAATTTACAAAAACAAAGGAGACGTGAACAATCCCGACAACTATCGTGGCTGAAACTGAAGAAAAATAGTGGAAGAACAAGCAGGTTTTAGAACCAGTTACAGCACCATAGACCATATATTTACACTATATTCTTTGATCAGAAACATCTCTCTCTGCAAATCGAAGCTGTACATTGCATTTGTAGATTTCAAGAAAGCCTTTGACTCGGTAAATCGGAATGCTCTGTGGAATGTACTCCGTAAAAATGGTGTTAATAGTAAATTATACATGGCTATTAGAGGGGTCTACAACTCAGTGCTTGCATGTGTGCGTGTGAAGAGTGAGTATTCCGAGTATTTTGATTGTCCCAAATGGAGTAAAACAAGGATGCTTTGTTAAGTCCACAGTTGTTTTTTTTTTTTCATAAACGAACTGGCGGTGGAATTGTCCCGCAAAGGAAGACATGGTATCCGGATGATACCTGAAGCAGTTGAATTAGTTTTACTACTGTATGCTGATGATGATGTGTTCTCCTGTCCGGAACAGTTGTAGGTTTGCAAAACCAACTAAAAATGTATTGAAAGAAGAAGCAGACCGCTTAGGTTTATCAGTTAACTTGGATAAGACGAATATAGTGGTCTTTAGAATGGGTGGTCACCTATCAGTGTATGAAAAATGGTCTTATGGAAATGCAGATGTTCAAGTAGTTAATTCATATAAATATCTTGGAATGATATTTTCAACAAAATTAACTTTCCGTTACGCATGGGGAGAATCTCTCTGATGAAGGGAAAAAAGGTACTATTGAAATTCTGAAATCCCTGAGAAAACTGAATTGTACAGACTGTGGTATATTTTGAAAATGTTTGATACACAGATAAAACCTCTTCTTACTTATGCAGCTGAAATTTGGGGCTTACATGAAAATTTGCAGATGGAAAAAGTACATACGTATGCTATGAAGCGTTTCCTTCAAGTACCTATTCATTCATCCAACACCGTTTTATATGGAGAAATGGGCAATACCCGTTGTATATAAGTACATTTGTGAAATGTATTAAGTACTGGTTGAAGATCTTGAAGCTACCCCAGTCCCGTTTCAGCAGGCAAGCCTATGATATGATGCTTTTAGAAATGGAAAAAGGTAAAGAAAACTGGGCTTATAAAGTAAAGAAAGTCCTTTCAGAACAGGGTTTTGGAATAGTGTGGATGACCCAGGAAGTAGGAAATGAGCAACAGTTCATTGCGGAATTTAAAGACAGGCTTATTTGTTCTTTTAAACAGAATTGGCACTCAGATATGGAAAGTAAAGAAAAATATCGCTGGTTTTTTCTCATTTAAGAATGTGTTCCATCCTGAAAAGTTTCTCAGTGTCATAACAGATAGATGGCACAGAATAAATTACGCAAGATTTAGGTTTGAGAACTTTAGGTTTTAATGCGAACAAAAGATGTTTGAATGTGAAACATCCACAGAATCTCCTTGTCCTGCATGTAGACATATTATTGATGACGAAGAACACTTTCTGTTCCACTGTACAGCTTATAATGAAGTGCGGACAAATTGTTCATTTTTCCAGCTAGATATAGCGAAAAGACAAAATGTCGCTGGCGTGTTATCATCAGATGATGAACTTGTAATTAAATCATTTGCGAAATTCATCGCGGAAGCATTGAAAATTAGGCAGATGAAGGATAGTGAAGTTTAAGATAATACATTATAAGAGATATCTGAATGAATATTATCATTCATCGCATGTGGAAGAGATCAGTAAAATACAATGACATCATTCATTTGAGTGGATGGTCGAGTCAGTCTTTTTTTTTTTTTTTTTTTCCCAAGTTGAAGAGATCGGTAAATACATGTCATCATTTGATTGAGTGGATGGTCGACTTTGGATTTGATACACACTCGGAATGAAAGTGTACTATTTGTTTGCAGGAAAGAAAGAGGGAAATGTTTTTTGTTCTGTTACCTCTCCCCCCTTGTCAAAAGACCTCATTGGTAATGTTGAAGAGATCAGTAAACTATAATGTCATCATTTGATAGAGTGGGTGGTCGAGTCAGTCTTAAGTTTTGTTGTTGTTTGTTGTTGTTGTTGTTTTGTATTTTTTTTATTTTAACCTTACTGCATTACTCCTGTGCGTGAGGACATAACGAAATGTTACGATTTCATTTGTTGTTGTTAACCTTGGATTTGATGCACACTAGGAATGAAAGTGTACTAAGTGTTTGCAGGAAAGGAAGAGGGAAATGTTATTGTTCTGTTATCCCCCCCCCCCCCCCCCCCCCCCCCTTGTCAAAGATAGATAGATAATGTTGCTTATAGCCCAGCCGACCGCAAAGGGCCACATCAGGGCTGTCACCACGTTAAAATAAACTCACCAGTCCTTGTCAAAAGACCTCTTTAAGACCTCTTTAATAATGACAATAAAATATCAAAGTGCCAAAGTGTCAAAGTCTGTCTGTCTGTCTGTCTGTCTGTCTGTCTGTCTCTCTCTCTCTCTCTCTCTCTCTCTCTCTCTCTCTCTCTCTCTCTCTCTCTCTCTCTCTCTCTCTCTCTCTCTCTCTCCCCCCGTGCACAAACCACGTGCTGGACACAAGACCTTGCTCCGTCGATCATTCCACGGACTAATTCAGCAGAGAGCCAGATCCTAACAGCCAGTACCTGCCAGCAGACCACGCTTAGCAAGACAGAGATTGAACAGCTGTCCACAACGGATGCTTTGTTGGCCTCGTTAGTTCCTAAGTGGACACTGTCCTGCCCACGGTATAAAAAAAAAAAACAAACAAACAAAACAAACAACAACAAAAAAAACGTCATGCCTGTTTGTCAGCTTGTCTGTCTTTAAAACAGATCGAAAACTATTACACTCGCCTTTGGAGTTTACCGGCTCATTTGGGGGGTCAGTACGTAAAAACGTTTGGATTTTGAAGTAACTAAATACAACAGTCACCGAATCCTGACACGGAAAAGAAAAAAATGTGTTTCACCCTTAGTAAAATTGTGTCGGCTGTAGATGCCTTACGGGATGAAACGCGTTGATTTTCTATTGTTATCTGCTTGTTCCATTGGATTGAGGGACCAGTAACTACACCATGTTTTTTGTTTGTTTATCTCGCTCACTTCGTTAAAGACTAGCATACACAGTTTGCGTCTTTCTTGTCTGTTATTGTTTCATTCACTCTGCCTTGCCATTGAACGTGTTCGCACGAATGGTACACTGTCAGACAGTTCTGCAGGGGGCGATGTCTCTCTATTCCGATCTGTTGAAACCAGTCCACGTGCATCCAGTCTACAGCACCTGCACGAGTAAGAAATGGAAGTTTAAAACGGCCTGTCAGAAAAACGGGCCACTACCTGCGTCATGCTAAACGTGTCGGGGGTACAACGTCTGAACAACACAGTGACCACGTTCATCTCCCTCTCTCCCACCCCCGAGGTTGGGCGTTTTTGTTGTTGTTGCTGTTTGTTTGTTTGCTTGGGGTTTTGTTTGTTTGTGTGTTTCATTTGTCAAATCCATTTCTCAGTCTATTGTAATTACACTGGCCCTCAAGGCCGAAACACCGACAACAGAAAATGGACTGGACACATCCTAGCAAGATTTAGGCTACGAACTTGGTTCTATTTCATAGGTGTTTAACATGTCACCAGAATGATCCTAGACCCTCAACAGAAAAAGAACAAGGAACCAATATTATTCAGCTTGACAAAGACTGCAGTCGGTGATTTGTCCTACCGTGTTGACCAATTGCTTTCTGCTCACACAGGTGACATACAGGTATGTCTGCGCACTGGATATTATACTGGCTGGGATAGGAAAATAACATCCTATTCAGATAATATTGAAAGTAGAAGGTAAACACCGCGTTGTAAGGCCACTTTACTGAAATCGGCTTGGGCAGCTAGACAGTATAGTTGGCTTTTCTTTACGACATGTAAGGACGGCCTTATAGGACTGTATGAAGTGGTAGTAGGTGGAGTGTGTTACAGGTCTGCTCTTATTTGTTTAGCATGGAATTTATGGCTTCAGTCTCTACAACTCTCTTTTAGACTTTGACGTGGTTCTTAAATCTGAAGATTCAAAGGGACAATTTGCGAACAGTGTCCAGAACTTAGATACATGTTTAGAATGCGCTTTCTCGAGATCTTGAATTGGCTGATGAACCTTTTATTTTTAGCGTTAAATAGATCAGTCATCAGGATATGAATGATGTTGCCTTGTATTTCGTTGATCTATCAGTGCTGCACCTTGAAGAGAGAGAGAGAGAGAGAGAGAGAGAGAGAGAGAGAGAGAGAGAGAGAGAGAGAGAGAGAGAGAGAGAGAGAGAGAATTTGATAGATAGATACCTGTTGTCATTGCATAGCCACACTCGCTGATATCAAATCGGATACAGTACAATTAATATTAATATTGCTATCGGATAATTCTGTTTTCCACCCAACTCCATAAACTTAGTTTCGAAATAAGTTAGTCAAGGAAGGTCACCAAAATTATTTACTATAGTAAAATTTAAGTTACAAATGTATTCTGATCTGGTGGAATGGGCATTTACCGTACGTGGTGTAATGACAAAAGGAAACAAACAAGCAAACAAACAACACCTTTGGGTGCACGTCTTGAATTTTCAGTTCAAAGAGAAACCACTTCATTCACTGTCCGTTACGTTTAATGGTGGGATATTGAAGCATTGAATGGTGCGTTCCTTGGGTTAGAAATAAGATTCGAAATTGAGTTAGAGTCAAAGGTTGCTGAGTATGACCAACATTATGAACATAAATCGCTTTAATCCTCGGCATTCGTAATACCAACAGATTCTGTTAATGTTTCATTCGCATGATAATTTAATAACCCATGCTGCGTCTACATGATTACGTATCTGTTTCTTCTGCTCCCCTTTCAAAATTCTTTTTCTTTTTCGAACTTTATTTGATGATGATGATGATGATGATGATGATGATGATGATGATGGATTAATTCATTTATTTATTAATTTATTTTCGGAAAATATACATTCCTACAAACAAACTGAATGCTCTATGTTTTTGACGAAATCGTTTTCATTATAATATAATACATTTTTCTTTATGCCTGGAACTGACAATGTCTGTTCATGTCCATCTCCTCTGCCGTGGTAGTTTATTGACAGGAGACTTGTCATTCAATTTATATTAATAACAAATCAAACAACAAATTTCAGCCGAGCCGCAAATCTTGCAAGCGGCAAGGGGCGGGGGGGGGGGGGGTGGGGTTGGGGGGTTGGGGAGGCTCCAACACCTGCCCTTCACTTCCTCACGCCAGCTCGCTCCAGACTAAATATCGTGGGCTGGAAGATTAGATTACCCGCCGTCTAGAAGGACCGTCCCATGTGCTTTATCCATGAGAACACGTGACAATGCAGACAGAAAGCCAAACAGCAGAGACGAGGGACATAAGCGCTATGCGCTAGCCTTTAATTAACTGACCGATAGAATACAAGTGCTGTTGCGACTAGATACTCAAGCCAACGGAATAATCAACTTATAAGACAGAAAAACGCGTTTCAGTGCTTACGTTTTCTACGACCTAAAATTCAAACATTAGAATATCCAACCAATTTTCTTCTGCCAGTCAGGATTCAATCACCGTTGTACTCAAATACCTCAAAATCCAAACATTTTTACACACCGACCCTTGAAACAAAATGCTGTAATATGTGAAGCTTGCAAACAGAGCGAAAGACAGATAAACGGGCGGGCAGAAAGACAGACAGACCAATTTTATGGTAAACAGCACATTGTTGTGCACCGTAGTGTGCTTCCGCAGGGACTAACAAGGCTAAACAAGACATTAGACGGAGACAGCTGCTCAATCCGG
>JADBJO010003113.1:150000-152500 GCA_016801955.1 Conus betulinus
CCATACTGTGATTCTGGTGGGAATACGTAACAAAACGTGGGCGTGTATGTGTTCACTTCAACGTCATTGCCATCGTTACCATCATCGTTATCGTCATCATCATCAGCATCATCATCATCATCTTCTCTTCTTCTTCTTCTCTTCCTCCCAGATAGCGGTACACACACACACACACACACACACACACACACACACACACGCATATATATATATATATATATATATATATATATATATATATATATATATATATATAAATATATATATATATAATGGTTGTAAGTACCAACGGTAATTAAAAAAAAAAGGTCAACCGTGCTGGGAGCAACATTTGTTAAAAACATAAGGTTTAAAATTCTATCTACAGCGCTTTTTCATGCGACTGCAATCGTCAGGATGCGATGGGTCTGTGTTGCCTGTGTTTTATAACTGCTTGTGTTGTCTGTCATCACGTGCTGTCTGTGTTTTTCGTGTGTTTCTGATTTTTGTTCAATCTGGTGATCCTGGGGTTGCGGGTTCGAACCTCCTCCGTGGCGTTTCGGTACAGGGGGATTTTTCCTTCGGAGTTAACATTGGTTCTGACTCCATTTCCCACACAGTCCTTCGAATGAGACTATAAACCGAGGTTCCGTGTGTGAACGCATGTATAATATCTTGCACACACGTAAAATCCCATCACCAATATTCGGAAGAGTAGGCCAGTTTGGCCATTGGTAGATGACACGTTACACATAGCATGCACCCTGAGTGAGAAATGGAAAGAATGAAGGAAGTAAAGGAAATGAGTGATCGATATTGAACGATACTGACTGGATGACACGGGAAACGACTGAATGAAGCGCCAGCTGGCAGCTCTTCAGTCGGCACTACCCAGGTAGGCAGCCCGTTGTGTAAACGTGTGTGGATTGTAAAGCGCTTAGAGCTTGGTCTCTAGCCGAGAATAGGCGCTATATAAGTTGGTTGAGTCAATGATCCATTCATCCAAATCTGAATTAGGAAAATCAGCAAAAAATTCTTAGAAAAAGTCATAAAAAACATAAGAGAGAACACTGAATGCAACCTCTGCAAAAACACATACGAAGTTATAAAATGGTTCAAGAAACTCTCAACAAGCAAGAAAATACAGTTTTTTATAACATTTGGCATAGTAGACTTCTACCCATCTATAGATGAAGAACTACTCACCAAAGCTATAAAATTTGCCAACAAATACACAGAAATATCAGGGTCAGAAATGGAAATCATTTTCCATACAAAGAAAACTCTACTACACAGCAAAAATGAAATCTGGACCAAGAACGCAAGCAAGAATTCAACTTTTGATGTCACCATGGGATCATATGATGGCGCCGAAACTTGCGAACTTGTCGGGCTATTCATGCTATCCAACATTCAAAAAAAAAAAGAAAAAAAAACCTTGGAAAACAAGTCGGACTGTACAGAGATGATGGCCTCACCGCGCTGAATGACAACCCTAGAAACATTGAAAATAAGAAAAAAAAAAAGAACTGTGCAAAATCTTCCATAACCAAAAGCTAAAAATCACTGTGGAAGCAAATAAAAAGATAGTGAATTACCTAGGTATAACATTAGACCTCAACCAGCACATATTTAAACCATACAAAAACCAAATGGCACACCTGTCTATGTGAATATCAAAAGCAACCACCCACATTCCATACTAAAAACAATACCCAGAGGCATAAATAAGAGACTATCTAACCTGTCGTGCAATGAAACAGTATTCAATAACACTGCAGCTGAATACCAAGAAGCATTGCACAAAAGTGGCTACAACTACAAACTACAATATGATCCAGGCAATGACACAAACAGACACAAGAAGAACAAGAAAGGGAAGATCACATGGTACAACCCCCCATATGATGGAAGAGTAAAAACAAATGTAGGGAAATAGTTCTTTAAATTCTAACATCATCATTCTCAAACGAGCACAAATTATTCAACATATTTAACAAAAACAGCATCAAATTATCATGCTCATGTATGCCCAGCCTTAAAAACATCATTGACTCAACCAACAAAATGAAAAGCAGTATAGAGAAAAACGAGGATGAAGAAGGAAATCTTGCAACTGCATCAAGAAAGAACGGTGGCCCTCTGAACAAAAAATGCCTCTACAACAACATTGTATACCAAGTCACTGTAACATCAAAGAACGCAGAAGAAACATATATAGGTATTACTGAAAAACAATTTAAAACTAGATATGCAAACAGCAAACAGTCATTTAACAAAGAAAGATGCAAAAACCAAACAGAACTGAGCAAATACATCTGGAAGCTTAAAGACAACAAAATCAACTTCAGTATATCCTGGAAAATCATAAAAAGAGCAGCATCATACAATAATATTTCAAAAAGATATAACCTATCCTCAACAGAAAAATGCATAATACTATGCAAACCACAATTGGCAACTTTAAACGCTAGGACAGAAATGGTTAACAACTGCAGACATAAGTGGAAATTCCTATCAG
>JADBJO010003113.1:177500-182500 GCA_016801955.1 Conus betulinus
GTTCACTGCATTGGTCTCCAGCAGCTGTAGACGTCCCCTGCTGATGATGAACCTGGTTATTTGGTCATTGACGTTGGTGTTGGTGAGGTGTCCTATGGAGTGGGTCATTGCCGCATCCGGAATTGCAACCCGGATGATTCTCTCCCTTGTTGTTGCAGCTGCTGAAAAAAATGGTGCGTATCCTTGTCCATTTGCATTCTTTTGATTGCGCTGTACAATTGTTTAGAATTACTGTAGCGCATTTGAACTACTCCATCCTCAGAAGCTGGGAGTACTACTCCGAAACTGTCGCTGTTTTCATCGAATTCCAGCCTTTAGATCCAGTCGCACACACAGCTCATGGAGCTCAACGAAGGAAGACCGTGACCAGTTGACCTTACTGCCTTTCCTTAACTTCCCTTCGGAGTCTGTGGCATATATCCTCCAAAATTGCTGTCGTCTGGATCTGCGTGAGGCACTTTTCTCTTTTCCATGTGGAGATGGAAAAACTGTTGCGCGCTACCATTCTGACATGTTGGTCATCACTGTTGAGAACAGAGATCAGGAATGAGATGCGTTTGGCGTAGTACATGGTACTTGGTTTCAACAGACCAAGGCCGCCTTGTTTTCGGGGAAGGAACATGTGCGCTCGATTGGTAGAAGAATTTTAGCTTGAGATGAATGCGAACAAAATCAAAAACTATCTTATCTTCCAGAGTCTTCAGAAGTTTTTCTGTGAATTTTGAATTGCTGTAATAAAAGCTCAATTTTGAGGAAGCCATGACGTTTACAGCATCAATTTTCTTGCACAATGGTAAAGGTGAGAGCGAAATTTTTTCTAGCGTTCTTTCGAAATCCTCGCTCTCGCCTGTGCTAGTTGCTCTTTCTCAGAAGTTCCAGCCAGATTTGTTTGAAATCCAAGATACTGGTACGGCTCATCTTTTCCATACATCGGTGTATCTTCCCCTTGCAGCGCAGCGTCACGTGGACGTTCTCAGTCACATCTGTAGAGGCCCAGTTGTTTCCTGTGCGTTGTCCATGAACGGTGGCACACTTTCTGTGTTTCACTTCCATTCCGGTGTAATGCAGGAAGGTTTCCGTCTTATCTATCATTTCTTGTAAGCTCTCCTCATAGCGAGCACTGGCACATACATCATCCATGTATGCCTGACATGGAGAAGGCATTGAAGCTGGTGTGAACGGCTGCTCCATCCACCGAATCCACGGGTCCAACGCCTGAATGAAGACAACAGCTGACCCATGGGGGCAGCCTTGCACACAATGCCACGATGCCTGGTAATCCTGGGGCGTGGACGTGTGTGTCTCCCGTCTGCACCTGGAATGTAGAGTTGGTGTAGATATCCGCCGTCACGTCGATGATGTGCTGGGGGTAGCCGGCGCTCTGCATCGCATCCCACATCACTCTGTGATCAATGCTCCCATAGGCGTCCTTGATGTCAACGAAAGTAGTGTAGAACTGACTTGATACATGCTTGAAGTTCTCAATTGCGGCTTTCAAGCAGAATACGTGTTCTTGAAGGCCGTTTCTTGGGACAGACCCCTTCTGTTTTGATGACAGCCTTCCGGTCGAAACAATCCACGGTAAAAGTCTCCTTTGCACTAACTTCATGTAGATCTTGTACAAAGACGTCAACAAGGAAATAGGTCTCCAATCACCAGGCTGCATCACACATTCCCTTCTTTTTTGGGGAAGTAAAGTGATCGTGGCATGTTTTCCAATCAGTGGGAATTCTTTTGTTTCTCCAGCAAATGTTGAATATTGCCGTCAAAGGTAATGACAGACGTTGCAGATGTTTTTTCAGGAAAGAATATTCAACTCCATCATATCCAGGCGCTGTGTTATTCTTCAGCGATTTCACCACAGATATCACTTCGTCCTCGGTGAACGGGTCCAACTGCAGTTCTTCTTCAGGAGGAAGAGGAGCGATGTTGACAGGCCAGGGGCGAGGGGGGAGGGGATATTCCAATACCTTTTCACTCTTCTGCTGGAAAAACGCCGTCAACACGTTCACTTCAATGGGACAAGTGGGTGGGTCGTGCTTCTGATCTGCTGTCGTTCTTGATGATCTCAATGGCACGTTTCTGATTATCTAACCAAAGCTGCGTTAGTTCATGCTTTTTTTCCACGCTCCGCGCACTATGTTGATCCTGTCTTTCACGCATATGTCTAAAGTGTTTCCTAAGACTTGGGAAGATGGTGTGATCAATGTAGTGAAGAGCTTTTTTCGATTTTTCTGCCGCAGCTCATCTTTCTCCGATCCATACTGAATTTGTTCGGCGATTTGAATGGGAAACTTTCATACATACATACATACATACATACATACATACATACATACATACACACACACACATACATACATACATACACACATACATGCATACATACATGCATGCATGCATACATACATACATACATACATACATACATACATATATGCATGCATGCATACATACAGACAGACAAACAGATAGGCAGACAGACTCCCCCCACCCCCCCCCCCCCCCCACCCCCCCCCGCCCCCTCAACACCAGTTTCAGCAAAAGTGGAAAAGCAGAATGATTATCATTCAGCGGCACATATTCACACTTTCCGTTCGATTGCATCTCTGTGCCAGCATGTAGAATGCTCGCCACATCATCTCCCCCGCCTACCTATTGCTGTTTCTGGCTTCTTACGGAGGTGCAGCGTCACGCGAAGTATGGAGGGGGAAAAAAAAGAGAAAGAACCGATGCAAAAGGGTCATTATAGTTTGTTTGGTTCTCGTTATAGTTTGTTTGGTTGGTCAGTTCATCGATTGGGTGTTGCTTGTTCAGTTGGTTGGTCGGTCAGTTGATCGATTGGGTGTTGCTTGTTCAGTTGGTTGGTCGGCTGGCTTCCCCCCCCACCCCACCCCCCCTCATGTGCATGCCGTTTTATTCATGTCCAACCTCTTGAGAGCGGAAGCTTGTCGCTGTGTTTCGTGTTTTTGAATCGCATAGCATTATTTCACAGCACATACAAACATCAGGGATATCTCTATGTGTACACTGAACAAATCCGGGAAAGCTTCATCGTGTTCCTTGTGTAAAAGCAGGCAGTCCCCTTTGAGATTGTTGAGCTACATACACCATCATTCCTGCAGCTGTCTGGTTATCATTTGTGTACATTCAACCCAACAACGTGAAGTCAAACTTACATGCAACAGACACAGAGAGAACAGCCAAGAGCAGAATCCAGTGTGCTCAGGCATTCACCCATTGCCTTTTCAAAAGGTCCCCAAGATCAGCTGGCCATTCAACATCAGCACTGTCGATCTCTGCCACCAAACATACTCTCAAGTTCTTGCTTTGACACCCACTGAGTACATACGCGCTATACTTACTTACTTACTTACTTACTTACTTACTTACTTGCTTGCTTACTTACTTACTTACTTACTCACTGAGTGACTGACTGACTGCCTGACTTATGTACTTATTTGCTTCCCTCGATTGATTGTTTTTTTTTATTTATTCATTCACTCTCACTTACCAGGTTTCTTCTGTATTTCTTCCTCCCTTCCTTTCTTTCATTGAGCTTCATGCGTTCCTTTCTTTCTTTAATTCTCCCTTTCGTCCTTCACCCCTTCCTTCCTTATTTGCAAACTAACGTATTACTTATTTACTTGATAACCTATTTACTTGTTTTCTTGCTTATGCTTGCTTACTTACTTATGCCTTGTGATTCCAGGGGTTTCATTGAAAGCCCAGGGACGAAGATTGCCTAGTGTGGACACTGCCCTCCCTGTCTCTGTCCACATGATCATCTTCCTTGTTGTCTGCTCCTCAGCTGTTTTTAGGGTCTTCACCCTCTTCCCTCTTTCCTACAGCATCCAGGTCAAAGTGTGACAGGCGGCTAGAGGGGGTGGGGGTGCGGGATGTGAGGTGTGAGAGGTGTTGAATTCCGGCTTACTGATGATGGAAGCTTTCCAGACCCACCCACTGCATCATCGTGGGAGAGGAGAAGAGGGAGATCAACAGGACCCGCTCTAAGGAAACCAACGTCAGACATAGCCAGACGAGCTTTACAGTGGAATCCCCATGCTGAGCGAAAGCAGAATGGACCAACAAAAGAACTTTTTGTGTCGGGACATCAAAGCGACATCAAACAGGTGGGATAACCCTGGGGACAACGGGGAGTTCAGTTTAAATCAAGGAGCGTCATTGCTTTTGGTCACAGTTCGTATGCGCTCCACAAATCTACTGAGTCATGAGACTACAAGACATTGTGATTGCAGATAAAGTTATATCTAAGCATATGACCGCTGCAGAAGACGGCCTGGGACAAAAAGGATTTGGCGGATTGTTTTTAACAAAGTATAATCCGGGAGGTGTCAGGGGTGGTAATTATTATTATTATTATTATTTTTTAATTATTTTTTTTATTATTGTTATTATTATTATTATCATTATTATTAAGAAGAAGAAGAAGAAAGAAAGAAAGAAAGAAAGAAAGAAAGAAAGAAAAAAAAGAACAAGAACAAGAAGAACAGAAGAACAAAAAGAAGAAACAAGATGCAAAGCATATAAACGTACTCCCAGTTTATCTTGGTAACATCGGGCATCATCCGTAAACCCATAATGAAAACACCTACACATTTTCAGAAAGATCGGCCCAGAAGTTTTTGTCTTGAGCGAGTGCAACACATTTTGACCACGAACAGACACACAGACAGATGCACAGACAGACAGACAGACAGACAGACAGACAGACAGACAGGAACACAGACACATAACATTTCTTCGTTCCCATTATAATGTGCTCCCTGTTTTTTATAAGAACTGGGAGTACAACAAAAAGAACAAGACGATGATGATGATGATGATGATGATGATGGTTGGGTGTTGGCGGTGGTGGTGGTGGTAGTTGTGGTGGTGGGAGTGGTGGTCGTGACGAACTTCCTGACATATGATAACACCTCGGTTTCAACCGTTAGTGCTTTTAGTACATTAATGGATGGAGAAGGCTCATCGTGTGC
>JADBJO010003113.1:192500-197500 GCA_016801955.1 Conus betulinus
GACATAACGAAAAATGCTTTTGTAGGAGGAATGGGGGTGGGATGAGGGAGGGAGTGGGGATCCGTAAACAGACATGAGGAGGGAAACCTGTGATTTCCTGACTTCTCCACCCGTCCATCTCTCCCATCCCCTGCAAAGTAGATCAATAAATCAACATGAGTATGTGTGTACTCTCCCAGTAAGCTGAGGCTTGCTCACGGTTCAACCAGGATACATAAGACTGGTACTTTTACATCAAGTTACAGAAACACCTGCGTCAGCTTCGTTCTTCCGATCACGAAATATAGACTAACTAGTTGACATTTAAACACTGCTTTTATAAGCTTTCCTTTTTTCAAAACGAAAGGGTGGGATACATATTCTCAGTAGATTGTGTGGGACTTGATCTAAACGTTCCAGTCTTATATCCTAGTTAGATTGGTTTCCAACATCTACGCACTGTATAATGATCCACATGAGCGAATGAACTTTGTTTTTTACAGAATGCCTGACAAAAAGTGACATCTAAGAATACTAGAGGTCAGTATGTCACAAAGTCGGCCGAATTTTCTCCAGTCCTTTAGGCAAATTAAGGGTGATTTTTGCCGGTGTTGGGACTGTTTACCATGGGGTTTTTCATGTGTGCGAACCCTGGTCTCACTGATGTGGTAGGCATCCTTCAGTCTCGGAAGACTATGGTTGTTGAGTAGGTGTCTATTCTGGTACAGCGATGGGTGTGGCTGGCCAGTCCGACGCGGGAATGACAGTCCCTGTGGCAGAGGGCGCAGGTGAAGTCTGACGCTGGTCTGTCTGCCTGGGCTGCAGCCTTTCTTCTCATTCTCTCTTTTCCCCGTGCTGCTGAGCGAGTGTCTCTTCGAACTTGGAGAGACCTTTCTGCACAGTCTGTCTCCAGGCTGACCGTTCGAGGGCTGTTGCTTCCCAGTTGCTCACTGATGGGGGGGACCCCGAATTCGCATGCCAGGAGGAATGGAATATTAACAAGTACATACCAAACAGCCGGTTCAGGGTGAGGAAGACAACCAACTCCACCAACGGCTGGTCACTGCGTTCTCCAGTTGGCTTGAGGAGTGGCAATCGTGGCAGGTAACCGTCGCGGTTCAGTGACCGTCGGCCTGCAGGTGACCATTCATCCGTGCCCGGTCTGAGGGATGAATACCTTCGGGAAAGCTTCGACCTATTTTGTGGTTTGCACCTTGTTGGCTATAGTTCGGAGTGAAACTTGAAGCATCAGTCCCTGGGTGGTGGAGAGCTCTGGACTGTTATGACAAAGTGTGTGTGTGTGTGTGTGCGTGTGTGTGTGGTGTGTGTGTGTGTGTGTGTGTGTGTGTGTGTGTGTGTGTGTGTGTGTGTGTGTAACCAGCTCTGTTCTGCCATACGGTAAAACAGTCTCGAAAGCCTTGGATTGATCCATGTTGCAAAGTGACTTGGAACGTTTTCTGGGAAAAATCTACAATACAGGCGGATACTATGTCCAGCCAGTAATGTTTTCATGGTTTTACATCCTGTTTCCCATGTCAGTAGCAGCTGCAGGTGTGTGCACCCAGATATGCTTCAACATTGAACGGCTTTGTTCTCTGACAATAGTTTGACCATGTTTTGTTAACATCACGTACGTGATCTTGCCCAATCAATTCTGCATCTGCCTTCGATCCAGATGCATGTCGCAGACTTGCGTGACAATCAATGAGTTCCTTGGGGAACATAGGGCTGCGGCAGCAGTCCTCCAGTGGATCATGTTCTCGGCTGACCTGTGTCATTTCCGGCTGCCTTCACTTCAGAATCCATGCATCGGTGCCAAGTCTGTCGAAGTCGTCCAAACTTTTCCTCTCCCTGTAGGTACCACTCGAATGCCAATCTGATGCTGGTAGGAGTCTGGGGTCCATACATTTGGTTTGGTTCTCTCCCATAGGGGTTTTGTTGGGAATGACCCCTGACCATTCGATGTTGAAGATGAACCTGAAGTACTTGTTGATAGATACTTGAAGCTTGTGAATGTTGGACATGGTGTGTGTGTGTGTGTGTGTGTGTGTGTGTGTGTGTGTGTGTGTGTGTGTTTCTCCGTAGCTCAGACCAGAGCGCAATTTAACGGGGTTGTCCTGGGCTCACTTTTCCTCCATGAATCAAGTTTTGTTGCATTCAGCGCAGTTATCCGCTACGAGATCTTTTCAACAGACCAACCAACAGACCAGCTAGAGCTATTAAAACGCAGCCCTCATGGCAAAGGTAACAATAACACGAATCCAGTTGTCGGTAGCTGATTCATTGAATGGTCAGATCTGTTGTCCAGTGATCCACGTCCAGCAAGAGATCAGTGCGGTGCTTTGCGAAATATTGACACTTACTAGTATCTCTAAACGGAGCCACTGACGGGCTAATTGGCATCAATATTTCGTGGATCGTATTGGCAGTAACGAACTCTCTCTCTCTCTCTCTCTCTCTCTCTCTCTCTCTCTCTCTCTCGCGCGTGTTTATGTATGTATGTATGCATGTGTGTGTGTGTGTGTGTGTGTGTGTGTGTGTGTGTGTGTGTGTGTGTGTGTGTGTGGTGGGGCGCGCGCGCGCGCGCACGCTTAATTGATTTATGTCTTCAATCTCCCTTTAAAGAGTAAAGGCTTCCATTTAAACTTACCCACTCTAAATTTGAACATTCTGTTTCCTTATAATAATAATAATAATAATAATAAGAAAAAAAGAAAAAAAAAGCTAAACTGTTTCACATTTCACAACGAAGGCGGCACGATATGTAGGGCAAGATATGTGCACTTTAACTTCAACAGAGAATGATGGCTTCAAGTGCTCTGGCATTAGATACCCCTAGTCTAAATCAAGTAGAAATGTCACGAAGTGTCTGGATTTCCAATGCAGTCAAGATAACATTTTAAAGCGAGCTCTGCGCTAAGCGATTCGTACCCTTACTGCCTGCTAGCTGCCTTCGTCGATCATACCATCGTCGTAACCGATAGTGACGTAAAAAATGAAGCAGTTCCATGGCACTTATTTGTCAGAATCTACGTAACATTTTGCACTTCATGATTTACATATCCAAACTTTAACTGCGTTTGAAGATGTGAGAACCACTGTTTTTCCCCCTTTTCTTGACAATAAGAAGCGTATTGTAAACGTTTCTCGGATGTTCCACGTTGTTTTCCAGTATGGTACAATAAAAGCATCCACGAAAAAAAGATACTTACATAGTTTCATCCCATAAGAGCGGCTTTCTTATTCCTCCATCAAGCACACATTTCTGTGTTTTAGAAGATGGATCAAGGAATGTTAGGTGTAAAAACATATGCTCGTTATTTTGCTCATTTGTATGCTCCCAAAACATGTTTCTTTTGTAGATCCAATATTGCAGATCTGTTAAGACGACCAAACAAACAAACACATAGAAACAAACAAACAAGGAATCAGACACAAAAGAAACAAACAAACACTCTCATAAGCTTTATTATGTCCCAATGATTTCAAGATGATAGATAAGGCTGCACCACATACACTCCAGAATGCCTTAAGTCATTCAGAAATCCAGTTTTGCTCTGTGTTTTTCCTGATTGATCAAAGCGCGTCGGAGGAAAAGCGGGTCTTGAACCAAAACTTCAAGTGATTGCTCGCGTTAACTGTCGGTCTTCCCCAGTCTTGAGTCTGGCAGCTGGTGCTAGGCTCCTACGACAGGCGAAAAATAAAAGATCCTGAAATGGCGGGGGACAGTGTCTGTCTGCTATTACCAAGAGCCCTGGCCTTGCTGGATATGAAAAAAATGAAAAGAACCTGGTGTGTGTGTGTTGGTGTGTGTGTGTGTGTGTGAGGAGAGAGAGAGAGAGAGAGAGAGAGAGAGAGAGAGAGGTTTTTTTTTCTTTTTTTTTTTTTTTTTCCCTGGTGATGTTGTCGTCATTAGTTTTCTCACCTTACGTCACCGATCACGAAACGAAACTGTTCGCACTGTCAACGTCAAGCATCTCAGAATTTCTTCTTCTTGAAGGAAATCACTTTCCGCTCACATCCCTCCCATGAAGAGCAACAAACTAACGACAACAAAACGAGCAAACAACAAACAAATTCAAAAGAAAACCAAACGACAACATGAACAACAAAACGGAGAAAGGAGCGAAGTTCTGCAAACAACACATTCAGGATTGTTGACACACAAGGAGTTACATTTCACCCCACAGGGATTCGTCCATCCTGTTCTCTCCGCCCCCCCCCCCCCCCCCCCCCCCCCCCCCTTCCCCCTTGATTTCCCTCCCGTCACCATAGGCTCCCTCTTCGTCTCTGCTCTAGAAGAAAGGAAACAGTACACCTCGTCAGCAACAAACAGAAACAATCGATAAACTATTTGCGTCTTTCTGGAGACTTTGGTTCGTTTTAAATGTCTTGAGAGAGAGAGAGAGAGAGAGAGAGAGAGAGAGAGAGAGAGAGACTGACTAACAGACACAGACAGACATACAGTCAGATTGCCCCATCAGTCACATTCTTCCCAAGCTACTGACATCTACACAACCTTATACAGCCAGTCCCATTTTCATCATTTTGCACCTACAGAACTATTCTCTGTTTCGCGTCGTCCTGAGGCAGCTCACGAAAAGACACGCTGCACCATAGGTTTCATGTAAGATGACATTGAATGTAATATTCCTCTAGCTTTAGCTGTTATTGGATACAGCAAGTGGAGCAGATTCGCATTCCACATCATAACGAAGAGGTTGAATTTCACATCAATATATCTCTTTTCTCTACTCCTTATTTCAATTATTAATTTTGTGTTTGTTTTTTTTTATTCTTTAATTTTTTTTACACCACGATTCTTTGAAGAGTATTGGATCGCCACACGGAAGACCTGCTCAGCGTGTGTGCCAAGGCCTTGGTCTCTAAAGATGGTGTCCCTGTGCATTCTCAAGGGATGTTTATTTGTGTAGTTACTCCATTTATGTCTTTATGTCTTTATTTAATTGTTTATTTATTCATTTTTTTTGTTTATGTGTTGATTCATTTATTCGTGTATT
>JADBJO010003113.1:205000-215000 GCA_016801955.1 Conus betulinus
GGATCATCGTTAAGAATCATTATGAATTCGATGCTCTACAATACAAAGACTCTCTAGTCGTTTAGATGTTACAGGACCACAGTCACCCCAATACAGTGGAAGCACAATCTCAGACGAGATCGTAATATGTAGGCATTTGGAGAGAGAGAGAGAGAGAGAGAGAGAGAGAGAGGAGAGAGAGAGAGAGAGAGAGAGAGAGAGAGAGAGAGTCAGACAGACGAGACAGACAGGAGACAGACTAAGACAGACGGACATAGAGTAATAGATAGGCAAACAGCGCAGAGAGAGAGAAGAGAGAGAGAGAGAGAGAGAGAGAGAGAGGTAGAGAGAGAGAGGAGAGGAGAGAGAGAGAGAAGAGAGTGACAGGAGACTTAGACTGAGACAGACAGACAGACACGACGGATAGGGACATACACTAGAGAGAGAGCGAGAGAGAGAGAGAGAGAGCGAAAGGATAGAGAGAGAGTGAGAGAGAGATAGAGGTAAGAATGAGAGGCGGAAGAATGGAGAGAGGGAGAGAGAGAAGATGAGAGAATACAGACAAGACGGAGACAAGCACATAAAAGAGGCGGAAGGAGGGAGGGAGAGAGAGAGAGAGGAAAGAGGAAATGATAGAGAAGAGGAGAGTAGGAGAGAGAGAGAGAGAGAGAAGGAGGTGAGGGAGAGAGATAAAGGGGAATGGTAAAGACAGACAGCCAGACACACGGGACAGTTAGAAAGACAGACAAATACGGCGCCAGGACAGAGAGACAGAAATCTAACGGATGACAGAGATAGAATACAGTGAAAGGGAATATACAGAAAAAGAGACTAGACAGAACGGACCGACATCATCAAGAGAGAGAGAGAGAGAGCAAGAGAGAGATGAGCGAGATAGGAGCAGAGAGAGAGAGAAAGAGAAGCGAGAATACCCATCTTTATTGTCTATGTAATTGCTCCAGGCACATCTCTGCCTTTTTTTATCCAAATCGAATGCATGCCCAATCCTTCCCCCCTGCAGTCGATAAATCCTCTGATTGAAAAGACCTGTTATCGAAATCCTGCTGATCGTTTTTCACCACCGTGGTTATCCCCAACAAATTATATGACTTTAAAAAAACTGTTAAAATTGCGAGCCCAGTCTTCTACCAATATACAAACCATTTTTTCTAACCTTAACAACCTCCTGTAACCATTATATAGGATAATCCTGTCAAGTCGTCGATGGAAAGAGAGAGAGGGAGCTAGATAGAGAATAGGATAGAGAAGAAGATTTTAGATCGAGATATACCGACAGACAGACAGACATACATACAGACATACAATCATAGAACTCCATCGGAGAGAGAGAGAAATGGAGTGAGAGATACAGACAGACCATAGACAGAGACAGAGATCCACCGATAGACTACCAGACATAACGGACGACAGACACAGAGAGAGGGGGTTGGGAGACGAACAGACCATAGATAGAGACATAGATACAGACAGACAACATACATGCAGACAGACCATGCACAAAAATACAAAGACACAGATATACAGAGGACCGACACAATACACATACGATCAATCAATCTGTATATCTATCAAAAGAAAGAAAGAGAGAGAGATAGAGAGAGAGATAGAGAGAGCACGAGAGAGGTATGAGCGAGTTGTAGAGAGCGAGAGGAAGACCTAGGAAGAGAGAGGAGAGTGGTGTGCGTGTGTGTGTGGTGTGTGTGTGAGTGTGTGGTGTGCTGTGTGTGGATCAAACGCATTATTGTTAACTACAACAAATGTGGCAGAGCTACACTGTATCCATTCGTGGATCATCTGCCCCCAAATCAGAAAAGAAAACGATTGAAATCCAAGAGAATTGATGGTGGTGATAGCCTAGCCGACTGCAAAAACGACCATGTCTGGACTTAATGACAATCATATAATATAATCGCATATATGTCCGTAGACTAGGTTTTTATGCTGCTGATATTCAGATTGGGTGGAAACCAATGGAGAGGAGAGAGAGAGGAGAGAGAGAGAGAGAGAGATAGAGAGGAGAGAGAGAGAGAGAGAGAGAGAGAGAGAGGAGAGAGAGAGGAGACGGTTGCAACACACGAAATATGTAACAACTGGGATACTATGTATCAGTCCAGGACAGTGGAGGGACTGAGGTGGAGTCGGATGGTCATAGCTACAACCACGCCATCTACACTTTTCGGACATGGGTTGGCTTGTTGGTGGGAGCGGGGAGGGGGGGGGGGGATTACTTCCGGTCCTCACAACATCGACTTTTTTTCTAAACCAAATGAAAATCTGCTAGAGGTGAAGTTGGTGGGTTTCTTGGTATGCCATTTTTAGCTCCAGAATTCAGATGATGAAAAATAAAGACATGCCCTTTCCATTGAATACCAAATAAAGGAAGAAATGACGAATGGGCAAAGGCACTGATATAAAGCCGTGGACCAACGTGTTGTCTGCTAATGAAACGTCAGTCATTGTAGTGGCAATGTGACCAGCCGGCAGGAGCAGATTCTTGACCAATATTGACCAATCCGGACGCAGAATTGTGTAGATGCAGGGCGAGTATTTGATGTCTTTTACTACAATATAAAACACTCATTATAGATTTAATTGAACGGTCTTTAGCTCATCGTTCAGACCCATCGCATCGATGACACGTTCAAACTGTGCTTAACAGTGGTTTTCTCGCATCATTTCACATGTTTTTGTATTTAGTACTGTTTCATGCAGTTAGCGTTATGCGTTAATTATTTTTTTTTTTTTTTTTTAGGAACACTAACGACGGTTGTTGTCTATTCGTCATAATTTTACTTATCATTGCTACCAATCACTCACAAAGTTTACTCATCATTGCTACCAATAACCACACCAAGTTTTTACCAATCATTGCTACCAATCACACACAAAGTTCACTTCTTCCTAGCTACCAATAACACACATAAAAGTTTACTTATCACTACTACCAATCACATACAAAATTTGCTTATCATTGCTATTAATCTTACACACAGTGGCAACTCAATCTGTCCCAAATGTCATAGATAGGCCCTGTTTCATAAACGGCGTATTTCCGTTTGTTTGTTTGCCTGCTCGTTTACCTAATTTGCGATTACTCAACTCGCCAAGGCAAAATGAACGATACATGCTGCAAAGTGGAAGAGAACTAGAAGTAAAGTCTTTCTTTTCTCCAAAAACAAAAATCCAACTGATATTACAAACAACATAAGCAAAGAGGCAACATACAAGCATTATTTCAAGGGGGGGGGGGGTGGGGGGGGGGGGGGGGGCGAGGAAAGCGAGGAAGCGAAGAAAAGTTAACCAGCGTGCCAATGAGACGGGAATGGTAAAACCTGGAAGCGTAATTACCAATGCCCAGTCGGAATGGCCATGTCTTTGAGTTTCAACGGGCAGGTGAAGCGTCCTTCCTGCAAATAGTTGTCCTTTCTTACTTAGCATCGCTGTCTCTGGTATCAGGCACATATATTTCACAATAGGCAAATACATGATTACCTTTTTCCCTTTCGGGCTTTCGCTTTTTTTTTTTTTTTCTTTTTGAATTTCTTTTTCTATTGGCCGAAGAACACATGGTAGAATGCTCCACTGAATTAGACAGAACATCTAAAGTCTCAAACAAGTTAAAAACAAAACGCTACTTGTCTCGACCTAGTAAAATGTGTCTGTTCCTTTTCGACATTTCTCGGGTCATAAAGCAGCCGACCAACAAGTATAACAAATACTTTCAGAAATATACAAACAGAAACACAACGTTAAGCATCTTAAACAGTACCTACGCATTTGATGTTTCGGAATTAAAAACATTATAAAGGGAAAACTTGGTAAACATTTGCTTTCCCTGAATTTGACAGACTGTTGCACGGGTATGTTTTTGAGCATTGTATCCACAGTGAGAGAGAGAGACAGAGAGAGACACAGAGAGAGAGAGAGAGAGAGAGAGAGAGAGAGAGGAGAGAGAGAGAGGAGGAGCGGAGGAGCGAGAGAGAGAGGAGAGACAGACAGGACCACACAGGACAGAGACACAGTGGCAGAAAGAGACAGACAGACAGGGAGAGGAGAGAGAAAAATGTGACAGTTTAATCAGTATAGGCCAAGGCCCCTAACCGATAAAGAGTATACAGACAAACATATATTAGCAGTTGCACAATGCCGTTGGTAACACTCACTAATACTCACATTAAAGAAACGACGATGACTGTACCAGAAGCAACTGACCACAATAAAATGTGAATTGTACACACACACACACACACACTCACACACACACACACACCACACACACACACCACACACACACACACACACACACACAACACAACACACACACACACACACACACAAACATATACACATATATATATATATATATATATATATGGAGGAAGAGACCGAGAGGAGGAGATGGAGAGAGAGAGAGGAGAGAGAGAGAGAGAGAGGGAGAGAGAGAGAGCGAGGGAGAGAGGAGGAGAGGAGAGGAGGTGAGAGAGAGAGAGAGAGCATAGCATTTCACACGACGGACATAATCATTACAAGTAAATACACTGAGGGAAGAAAATGGTGTGTTGCCGATCCTAGTATTACTCTCAGCACTAAACGTACCCATTTCACGTCTCTGTTTACTTATAAGTCGAAAAAAACGAATGACCCATAATCTTTTCCTATCGGTCATCGGATCAGCTCTAAACTTGTGGCAATGCGGCTATCCCAAACGCTCGCGTGTCAACCTCTTGAGAGTTTCATTTCAGGATGACTGAACTTTATTTCGGTAGTCTAGTTACCTTTTTACTGTTATATCGACAGAGGTCTAGTAGTTCTCGTAATAAGTCATCGCGATAGGTGGGAAGAAAAATTACGGAGAGAGATGGAGAGAGGAGAGAGGAGAGAGGAGAGAGAGAGAGAGAGGAGGAGAGAGAGAGAGGGAGAGAGAGAGGAGGATGAGAGAGAGAGAGAGAGTGAGTGAGAAGAGCGGAGAGAGAGAGAGAGGAGAGGACGAGGATGAGAGAGAGGGGGGGGGGGGGGAGGGGGGAAAAGGCAGAGGGAGGCAAACAAATAAAAGTGACTTTGCATATCTATATATTTTTTTTTTTTTTTCAGGATTAGTGAGTTAGTTACTTTGATTTAAAATCTAGTTCCGTCTTTTTCTTCATCTATAAAGTAAATAGTGCTAGGTGCAACATTGCAATCTTCATCGACAACAACAGAGCGTCTGCCTAAAAAAATGAAGGCAGTTAACCCCAAATCTGACCACACGTTCTGATGCCTTACTGATCCAAACAAACACTGTCACGAACAATCACCCTAAATATAAATCTAACAGCATCAGCCTCGGGAGGAAAAACCCAATTCTAGCCCGAAAGACATCAGTGAGGAAAAAAAACAAGATGAAAGGAAAAGAAGAAAAAATGTTCCATGCATTTCACTGAGACTTTAAGCGACAATCCGTGTACGAACGTACGCAAGACCTCTTTCACACCAGCAAAATCCTATGACCAGCTGTCGAAGGAGAAGGCCAGTTTCGCCGTTGGTTTGGATAGCATCCATACAAATAAATGCGGCAAGGAATGAATGACCAGATGAAAAATTAGGCGACTGGCATTAGACTGAAAGAAAAGAGAAGCGACCGAAAGTAGCACCAGCAGGCAACCTTCTGTTTGGAAAACAAAAACAAAACAAAACAAAACAAACAACAAACACAAAAAAGACTGCACCGTTACTTTTTGGCCAGTTCTTCAGTCGGAAAGTAAAGAATAAAAAAAGACTGCATCCTCATAATTGGCGAAGTCTTGAGCTTGGACACTAAGCAAGAACGGGTGACGTGTTACGTATGTATTCTTAACAAGAACAAGAACAACAAGAACCAACAGAACCAGACAACAACAACAAACAACAATCAGAACAACGGAACAATCATCATCGTCATCATCGACATCATCATCGTTCGATCATCATCATCCATCATCATCATCGTCATCCATCGCTTCATCGATCATCTCATCATCATCATCATGCATCATTCATCATCTCATCATCACCACTGGGCTCTTGCACAGCCAGCCCGCTGATTGAAAACAAACCGTAGCCCACCTGAACTGACCGCTGCGGTTCTGATAAATACTGCAGATTTCATTCCACCTCTTCTGGTGTTCTGAATGTTCACCCATATTGGATCAGCTCGTCCATCGCCGTCGTACTACTTTGGCCCCAGCCTCCATCATAGGCTATGACCGGAAGTCACGTGTTATTGGAGTTTCCGAACAAAAGCGAGGAGGTAGGACGAGAGGGACAGGGGTGGTGCGGCTGGGGGTTCGGCGTTGTGGATGGCGTCGTGTCTGGAATGGATTGTAGTTTAGAAGCGCGTGCTTCGAAGGTTCAAGGATTGATAACCGTTCAAGTCTCTGGGATATTGCGGGGTACAGAGGGAGGGAAGAGAGGGGGATGGGCGGGGTACTCTATCTCTCTCTCGCTGCTCTCTCTCTCTCTATATTGTGTGTGTGTGTGGGTGAGTTGTGTGTTGTGTGTGTGTGTGTGTGGTGTGTGTGTGTGTTGTGTGTGTGTACACACATAGTGGGTGCGGCATGTGTGTGTGTGTGTGTGTGCATGTGTGTCTGTGTGCGCGCGTACATTTGCGCGCGTATGCCCCCGCGTGCGCGCCGTGCGCGCGCGCTGGGCGCGCGTCTGTGTGTTGTGTGTGTGTGTGGTGTCACAGATGAGAGAGAGAGAGAGAGAGAGAGAGAGAGAGAAGATAGAGACAGGACAGACAGACAGACAGACAGACACAGAAAGACGAGACAGACAGACAGACGGAGACAGAGAGACAAAGAGACAGAGAGAGACAGAGAGAGAGAGAGAGAGCGCTCAAGAAGATAATTCAAAATGCAATGCTTTATTCATTCATCGCCCCCCTCCTCTCTCTCTCTTCTCTCTCTCTCTCTCTCTTTCTCTCTGTCTCTCTCTGTCTCTCTCTGTCTTTCTCTCTTCCCTCTCTCTGCACCCTACCCCACCGCCCCCCCTTTCTCACTCGCTATGTATGTGTGTCTTTAGCATGGTATATGGCAACTGTAAATTGTTCACTTTAGCTTGAAATCTACGCACCAGCCTCAGCTAAAAGAAAGAACAGAACAAAAATCTAAGTTTGTTTCCAAAGTCATCATCACTCCCCTTATAGTGAGAATCACCTCTAGCTGCTGTCGGTAGTTTACCATGTCTATTCGTTTACTTTATTTAGTTACACTGTCTAAAAGAACATTTTCATAGACACCAGAATCAAGATACGCCTTCTTCTTGATCACCACAATCGTTTCCCATCCATCCAATTCTCCAGATGTCAAATTGCGTTTCCAAATAAACTTTCTGTGTCTTGTTTCACCCTCTGTCCTAAAAAACAACACAACAGACAAATCACGGTTTTGTTCTGCCCCCACCCCCCCCCCCTGCCCCCCCCCCCCCACCCCCCCCCCCCCCCCCGCCCTCCACTCATCTGCCCTTCGCTATTGTCTCCCCCTCCGCAATTACGTCCCCTCAACCCTTCCCGAATACCCAGGGAAGTCCCTTGACACCCTTGAGCAAGTCTTCTCTCAGCAAGGTCACTGAAATACCACATACCAAATCACTTGAAACTTTGGGAAAGCTCCGTTATTCTGGTTGGGGTTGCTATCGATTACATGTCCCACCCCCGTGCCTTCGTCCCCAAAACCCGCTGGATCTTTGGCTGGAGAGAATCGGTTTGTTTTTCTCGTGGATAGCGAGGGGGGGGGGGGTGGGGGGGGGGGGGGGGTGGGGGTTGTTTTTGTGCTTTTGAGCGAGTGAATTGGATGGAATTGAAGGATGGTCTGCGGGGGAGTGAAGAGTGCTGGAGTTTAGGTGAGGGTGTGAGGGAGAAAAGTGAACGAGAGTAGAACGGAGGGTAAAGAGCTTGTCTGGCGGGGTTGGGGCTAGAGAATGGGGGAGAAATGGAATGGACAAAAGTGCAACAATTAGGCCATCAATATAAAGATCGGGGGGGGGAATTGTTTGGTTGTTGTTTTGTTTTAATTTACAATGCGCGTTATTTCCGATACAGAAGTACTTGTCATGTAAACACACGAATACAGAACGTCACAGACCCCTTCATAAGCACTGTCACTAACGTCCCCACCCTTCTTCGTGAAGCCTAATCATCAACTAGCACTTCAATGCTCTCTCTATCCTCTCTCTCTCTCTCTCCTTTCCCTCCCTCCTCTTCTCTCCTCTCGGTATCTCCCCTCCTCTCCTCTCTCTTCTCTCTCTCTATCTCTGAATTAATTCACGAATTTAACTCTTAGTATATCTGCGTGTTTCCAGCCGCATATGTATTTACTCCTCATGTCTGCGCTTGTGCGAGCCATTTTGTCTTGTGCGTCCTTTGATGAGACGATGGCGGAGATGCTGCGAGGAGAGAGATTGAGGAGGGGAGAGAGTGATTGACCGTATGAGAGAGATGAGCATGGGAGTGAGTTAGAGAGAGGAGAGAGTGAGAGAGAGACTAGAGAGAGGGAGGAGACGAGAGAGGAGAGAGAAGGAGGGAGGAGATGAGAGAGGAGAGAGAGAGTGGAGAGATGAGTGTGAGTGTTAGTGTAGTGTGTGGGTGTGTGTGTGGTGTGTGATCTTGTGTGTGTGTTGGTGTGTGTTTGTGTGTGTGTTGTGTGTGTGGTGTGTGTGTGTTGTGTGTGTGTGTGTCTTTTGTGTGTGTGTGTGGTGTGTGTTGTTGGGTTGTGTGTGTGTGGTGGTGTTATGTTACTTAGGAATCCAATGAAAGTCTAACCGCAGGACCCAACCATTCCTGCATCGTTACAAATTAGCAGAGAGAGGGATACCTTGAAAGTCTAACGCAGGACCCAACCATTCCTGCATCGTTACAAATTAGCAGAGAGAGGGAACCTTTCAAGAGTTTTATTCCCATTTGCTCTGAAACATCACCGATGAATCTCTCTCTTGTTGAAATTCTATTCCGTTCAGAATCTTCCGTGAAGACGACATGTGCGATTAATCTTACCTTGCAGGGGACTGCAATACCACGTGATTTAATCCTGGAGGCGGCGGAGGGACGGCTTGGTTATTTGGTCAGGTGCCGCCATCGATCTCAATACCCTTCTTCCCTAACTTCGTTCATCAGACATGCAGTTTTTGGAGCGGGGAAGTATTGGCTGCTGTGCCTTTGGAGAAGCGGTCTCTGGATCACGCTAGAGACCGTGTCCCTTGTGCAGACGTGTTCGTTCTATGGGGAGAGGGGCTATAAGGATTCTCTGGAAGTTCATGTACTGCATTTATTTATTCATTATTCATTCATTCATTTGGAGGTTTTGGGGCTCTGGGACGGTGTGAATGATGGGCAGAGACTGGAGCGAGGAGGGAAGGTGTGATGGTGACAGGGGGAGGGGTAGGAATATGTTTGTTGCAGTGTGGGACAGGGTTGCACAGTTTATGTAATCAGATAAGCGATTTATTTCCCTTCAGAAGCACACAGCATGGAATGTGCATGGACAAATGCTCTCTCTCTCTCTCTCTCTCTCTCTCTCTCTCTCTCTCTCTCTCTCTCTCTCTCTCTCTCTCTCTCTCTCTCTCTCTCTCTCACACACACACACACACACACACACATATACTCACACACACACACACACACACACACACACACACACACACACACACACACACACACACACACACACACACACACACACACACACACATGTCAGTATGCCTCAGCTAATACAACAGCACATTTTATCAGTTCACAGATTACTTTTCGGCTTCTACACTGTAATTCAACTTTGTATAGGCAGTCCACAAAGGAAGAAAAGAACAGCGCCGTGTACTTCATCCTGAATCAAACAATCAAGCAATCAAGCAAACAAGCAAGCAAGTAAGCAAACAAATAAATAAATACATAAAAAAATCAACAAATAAATGAAAAGAGGCTGGGTCCTCTTCCCTGACTACTGAAGGAATCTCACTGTTTAATGTTGTTGCTAACGCACACCGAATAATC
>JADBJO010003113.1:220000-227500 GCA_016801955.1 Conus betulinus
CAGCAAGTTTCAAGAAACAATCAAGTAAAGACAACCAGAAAGACAGCAAATCAAGCAAGCGGAAGAGAGGAGAGAGGGGGGGGGGGGGGGGGGGGGGGGGGGGGGGGGGTGAGAAACAGACTGAAGAATAACGGTACTTACACCCCCCTCCCGTCAATCGTTTTAGCCAACGTCCGATCGATCAGACCAGTTTCACAGAACAATAATTTTGATGAACTGCAAGCAAGCGTACGTCATTTAAACGAATTTAGAAATGCGAATGTGCTGTGTTTTTCTGAAACCTGGCTGAGCGAAGAAATAGACAGACGACATTTTAGCTTTGGACGGATTTGGTGTGCCACTGAGAATGGACAGAGACAAGCGCGTGACAGAGAAATCAAGGGGGGAGGGGGTGTGTATGTACGTGAGCGAGAGGTGTAACAGTGAGAACGTTAAAGTGCGTCGTCAAGTGTGTGTACGCGTGACGTTGAACTTTTAGCAGTGTCACTGCGACCGAAATACCTGCCACGTGAGTTCGGACAGCTCTTCATGACTGTTGTTTACGTGCCACCATCCGCAAATACTGTACGTGCAGCTGCAGAAATCACGGACTCTGTTCACGCTCTGCAGGCCATGTCACCCGACGCACCGTGCTTTATCCTCGGAGATTTTAATGACTGTGACCTCAATTCAAGCCTGCCTTCTTTAAAAACAGTATGTGTCATGTTTTACAAGAAAGGATAAAATACTTGATTTATGCTACTGTAATATACCATCTGCATACAAGTGTGTTCAGCTCCCCCCTGTTGTTGGTCAGTCTGATCACAATGCCATTCATCTCTTGCCAGCTTACAGACCAAAAGTGAAAACACAACCTATCACTAAAAAGCAAGTGCAGTGTTGGACACAAGAAAGTGTTTGATGAATTACAGGCTTGTTTTGAATACAGATTGGAATTTGTTTTTGAATTCTAGTTTTGACATTAACGAAGCCACCCGATGTTATTTCCAGCTACATTTCTTTCTGTGAACACATGATTGTACCTACTAAAACTATCAAAATATTTCCCAACAACAAACCTTGGGTTACAAAATCTCTGAAAATAAACTCTAAATGAAAAAAAAGAGCTTTTCAATCAGGCAATAAAAGCGATCGTAAGGTTGTACAAAAGAAACTGCAAACGGAGATTGAAGAATCAAAGAGAGCTTACAAGAGAAAGTTGAAAACATGTTCCAGAATGGAAATATGCGAGATGCATGGAAAGGAATAAAGGTTTTTTTATCAGGTTCAGGAAAATGTTCAAACCAAAATATTAGTACAAAAAACAGCAAAAGAACAGAAGCAATTTGCAGAAAAGCTGAACGATTTTTACTGTAGATTTGATGATAAGATTTTAGTAAAGAATTAAAGGAAGTGAAGGAAGAACTCCAAAGCAATGTTAAAAACGATGTTGATGGAAGTGATTCTGTTGTGATTGAGGAAAATGATGTTCAGTTTTTTTTCAAACGTTTAAATGTGAGAAAGGCAATGGGCCCTGATAATATCTGTGGAAAATTGTTGAAGGTGTGTGTGCTTCTCAGCTCTCCTATGTTTACAGTCGTTTTTGTTTACCTGGTCACTTAGAGAATGTATAATTCCTGTTTTATGGAAAAATGCCACTGTATGTCCTGTTCCCAAAAAACGCAACCCAAGCTGTTTAAATGATTACCGACCAGTTGCCCTCACATCTGTTGCAATGAAATGTCTTGAAAGAATTGTCCTCGGTTATGTTTTAAAAGATACTACACAGTACCAAGACCCGTTTCGTTTCAGTTCGCATACCAACAGAACAGATCACAGATGATGCCACACTCACACTTCTCCATCATGCTTTTTTTCACACCTCGAAAAACCTGCCTCCTTTGTACGCATTCTCTTTATTGATTTCTCATCAGCATTCAACACATACATACCACCATCATGATGGCAAAGAAACTCATTAACATAAATGTGGGTAACAAGCTCATTCTTTGGATAATTGATTTTCTTACACAGAGGACACAGTCTGTTCGATATCAAAGTGTTGTTTCGTCTTCCAGAGTCATTTCAACTGGCGCACCCCAGGGTACTGTTTTTTATCACCAGTGCTTTTTACTCTGTACACAAATGATTGTTCAGGAAGTGATTCAACTTTGTACATTAAATATTCAGATGACTCAGCACTTGTGGATCTTTCCAACTCTGATTCTGTTTACTTCAAGGAGGTTCAAAGATTTGTTTGACTGGTGCGATCATAACTATCTTGATCTGATGTGTAACAAAAACGAAAGAAATGTTGATGATTGATTTTAGAAAGAATCCAAAAGCTGTACCACCACTTTTTATCAAAGGTGCTGAAGTAGAACGTGTTGAATCATACAAATATTTAGGAACTTTTATAGATAATAAGCTGAATTTTAAATCCCATGTTGAGTATGTCCACAAAAAATGTCAACCAGATTATATTGTCTTCGCAAGCTGCGATCATTTCATGTGAATACTGACATTCTTCGGACATTTTTATTCATGCTTCTTGGAATCTGTTCTAACTTTCTCATTTATATGTTGGTATGGTGGGTTGACTGTGAAGAGCAGAAATGTGCTTGAGAAAGTGGTGAACGTGGGAGGAAAAATCGTTGGTGAGAGACAAAAAAGTCTGAGTGAGCTATACAGTGCCGTGTTGTTTGTAAAGCGAAGAAGATTACGTGTGACCAGACCCACGTTCTTGCAAATCAGTATGACCTTCTTCAGTCAGGACGAAGATATCGATCGGTTAAATGCAGAAGTGTCAGATTTAAACAAAGTTTTATTCCCCTGTCCATTGATTTCATGAAACAACAAATATTTCTCAATTGAGATAATAAGGTGAAAACGAAGAAGAAGAAAGCTGGGACATTAGATGAACTCTTTAAGTGTGGTTCATACTTTGTGCTGCATTCGATTAACTGTTTCCATCACATCAGAATCCTTGTCATAATTGATCTGAAGATGAATGAGGACAGAGATGGATGGGGGAAAAGAATGAGGACGGAGATGTTGCACTTCCTATGACCACCAACAGGACACACACACACACACACACACACACACACACACACACACACACACACACACACACACACACACACACACACACACACACACACACACACACACACACACACACACACACACACACACCACACACACACACGCACGCACGCACGCACGCACGCACGCACGGGACCACGGAAGACCCACGGAACGTACACACACACACTATCTATCTATCTATCTATCTATCTATCTATCTATCTATCTATCTATCTATCTATCTATCGATCGATCGATCGATCATACACACACACGCGCGCACGCGCGCACTGCACACACACACACACACACACACACACACACACACACACACACACACACACACACGCACACACACACACACATACCTACGTACGCCCAAATTCAACACCAACCATTCGCATGCATACACCCCAAAACACCACATACACACACACTTACATACTGTCTAAGATCACTGTTAAGTGGATAGACGTTAAAATTAAAGAACGAACACACAGAGGTCCGCTCAACATGTATTTATGTTCTTCACACAATCTGACAAAGAGAGATAAATACACACGCAGAGAGAGAGAGAGAGAAGAGAGAGAGAGAGAGAGAGAGAGAGAAGAGAGAGAGAGAGAGAGAGAGAGAGAGAGAGAGAGAGAGAGAGAGAGAGACTTTCTTTCACGTCGATCTTCTGTAATCACCTTATCAGACTCTCATGACAAAGACGTGTGTGTGTGTGTGTGTGTGTGTGTGTGTGTGTGTGTGTGTGTGTGTGTGTGTGTGTGTGTGTGCACGAGGCCAGGTCATCAATTATATTAGCCTTGGCCGTTTTATGTTGATCACTTGCTGACTCTAATGTGTCGTTCAGTCACTGGATGAGTAGTAGTAGTAGTAGTAGTAGTATAGTAGTAGTAGTAGTAGTAGTAGTAGTAGTAGTAGTAGTAGTTGTTGTTCTTGTTGTTGCTGTCGTTGGTTTTGTTGTTGGCTGGATTACAGAGAGAGAGAGAGAGAGAGAGAGAGAGAGAGAGAGAGAGAGAGAGAGAGAGAGAGAGAGAGAGAGAGAGAGAAGGCCCGATCACTGAATGAGACTTTTCTAATACACTTGATTCTACTTGCTGGCTTGGGTGAATTATTTCATGACAGAATCCTTGTCTTGATTGATTTCGAACCAGATGAAGGCAGAGATGGATTGGTTTGACATGGGAAGCGAGGAATCAGAACCACACTAACCCTCCCTGACCTCTCTCTCTCTCTCTCTGTCTCTCTGCTGCAGAGAGAGAGAGAGAGAGAGAGAGAGCGAGAGAGAGAGAGGCGAGAGAGAGAGAGAGAGAGAGAGAGAGAGAGAGAGGTGAAAATGACCAATGCCATGTTTTGGAACTAACACTTTTGTTGATCTTTAACTGGGTGCAGAATTCATGTAGTTTTATAACATGTGAAAGATTGGTTTTGGAACTAACTCTTTTGTTGATCTTTGGAACTAACACTTTTGTTGATCTTTAACTGAGTGCAGAATTCATGTTGTTTGATAACATGTGAACGATTGATTCTGTACATATTGGCAAAGGAGGAAAAGAGGGAACGTATGAAGAAGAATGGATGAAGGAGTTGTGGTGGGAGTGGGGGGGGGGGGGGTCGGGGTTTAGTCTGTGGGTCCAATGAACTTGACATGCCGAGAACTTATTAATATACTGAAGAAAAGATAAACGGGTAGATCAATGAACAAACAAATGTATAACAAAGAAACAAATAATAGCATAAATAATAAATAATACATAAACAAACAAAAAATAAACAAATAGATCAATGACACAGACAAATATATAAACAAAGAAACAAATAATAGCATAAATAAATAAATGATATACACAACAAACACATTTAAAATCAATAAACCAATAAATAGAGAATGAATGAATGAATGAATGAATGAATGAATGAATGAATGAATGAATGAATGAACGATAAATAAATGAATGAATTGAAACAAAAAACAACAACAAAGACATGATTAAATGAACAGCTCAACATATAAGCAAATAAATAAATAAACACACACATACATGAGTGAATAAATAAAAAAAAAAGATAAGCAAGTGAATAGAAAAAAACAACAACAAATAAATATATGAATAATTAAGTAAATAAGTATATAAAGAAATAATCAGTAAATGAATAAATGAGTAAGTCAATTTAAAGTAGGCAAATGAATACATAGATAGATAGATACATTTATGAATAAAGACGTACATAAATACATGAAGCAAAAATATAAAGGTTGTACTATGAAGTGCGTGCAGCTGAGATTAAAACAAATGATAATAATATTAATAATGATGACAATAATGATAAAGTTCTTCGTTAGCCCTATGATGTTGAACGGAATCCATAATGTGTAGCTATCGATCAGGACTTATGTCACTTTTATAAGAGCTATTGTTAACTTTACTTTTTTTTTTTTTTTTTAACAATTCCAAACACTACAGACCCATGTTTATTTCGATGAGTGACACCAACGCTACAACCTGTGGGAAAGTATACACTCTTGTCAAGACTTTCTTTTACTATCAGATGCTCTTAAAGACCATTTCCATTGATTTTTTTTTCTTGTTTGCTTGCTTGCGTGCTTTTCGTGTTTGTTTGTTTATTTTGTTTGTTTGTTGTGCACTGATCAGTTGGCTCACGTACCGTGTTTTAAGGCTTATGACAAACAAAAGTGACTTATATATGAAATTCATACCGCGCCAAACTCTTGATTTTCATCGCTTCCAGCTGCTCGCATCTAACGTTTCCATTTAGATGCGTCACTACCACTCTCCTACTTGATGAGCTAATGCAGTCCTAAGAAACAATGGAATAACGGTTCTCTTGGCTCTCTTCTTTGTCTCTCTGTCTGCCTGTGTCTGTGGTGGTCGGTCTGTCACTACTCTGTCTGTCTACTTGAAAGAGTGAACACACACACACACACACACACACACACACACACACCACACACACACACACACACACTCGCACGCACACACGCACACGCACGCACGCACGCGCGCGCGCGCGCGCCACACACACACACACACAACACACACACACACACACGCACCACTCTCTCTCTCTCTCTCTCTCTCTCTCTCTCTCTCTCTCCTCTCTTCTCTCTCTCTCCTCTGTCTGTCTGTCTGTCTGTCTGTCTGTCTCTGTCTCTGTCTCTGTCTCTGTCTCTTCTCTCTCTCTCTCTATCTCTCTCTCTCTCTTTCTGTGTTGTGTGTGTGTGTGTGTGTGTGTGTGTGTGTGTGTGTGTGTGTGTGTGTGTGTGTGTGGTGTGTGTGTGTGTGAGTGTGTGTGTGTGTACACACAATTATATGCTGTATATTATGTATGCATTATGTATTATGTATGTATGTATGTATGTATGTATGTATGTATGCATGCATGCATGCATGCATGTATGTATGTATGAATGCATGTATGTGTATATGTACGTATGCATGAAATATGTAGATAGATAAATAGATCGAGTAATCGATCGATCGATCGATAGATAGATAGATAGATAGATAGATAGATAGATAGATAGATAGATAGATAGATAGATTGATAGATAGATAGATAGATAGATAGATATTAAGATGTGTGTGTGTGTACGTGTGTTTCCGTGGGTCCATGCGTGCGTGCGTAAGTGCTGTGTGCGTGCGGCGTGCGTGCGTGCGTGCGTGTGTGTGTGTGTGTGTGTGTGGTGTGTGTGTGTGTGTGTGTGTGTGTGTGTGTGTGTGTGTGTGTGTGTGTGTGTGTGTGTGTGTGTGTGTGTGTGTGTGTGTGTGTGTGTGTGTGTGTGAGTGTGTGCGCGCGCGCGCGAGCACACTTTCTGTACAAGCTGTCAAACTTTTTTTTTTTTTTTTTGCGTTTTTAGACACGACAATGAATAACAGGAGCTACAGGCCTTGAGAGTCTGGGGGGTCAGGGTGTGCTTGAGGGGAATGGGAAGGTAAGACGTCTTTGAAGAAGGATCCCTTGTCTACACAGAACCATATAAACGTAATTAAATGCCACGAAAAGGGCGAACAGACAAACAGCGTGCAATTACAGACACAACAAAAACAACCACATTATTTGAAACCATTATACGTGCCAAGATCTTTGGGTTCAAGAACTGCACGAGAGAGAGAGAGAGAGAGAGAGAGAGAGGAGAGAGAGAGAGAGAGAGAGAGAGAGAGAGAGGAGAGAGGAGAGAGAGAGAGCAATGTGAAAGGATAAACCATAAAAAGTGTGGGTGCGCTCGATTTACACCATATTGTTGTTTTAGTGTTCACAAAGAGTGGAGAGGACACAGAATTAACACACACACACAACAAAAAAACTGCTTGGAGAGATGAGCTACGCTGTCCTCTGTTTGTTGATCACACAACTGCACAGGAGAGAGAGAGAGAGAGAGAGTGGAGAGGAGAGAGAGAGAGG
>JADBJO010003113.1:240000-245000 GCA_016801955.1 Conus betulinus
AAGAAAGAGACATTGTTAACAAACCAAAATGAAATCCTATTCTGTCATCGGATACCCTTTCTTGGCATGTTTACAGAGCAATTACAGTAAAGGAACACACACACACACACACACACACACACACACACACACACACACACGCACACACACACACACACACACACACACACACACACACACACACACATACACACACACACACACACACATGCACACTGATGGACAGAGAGAGAGAGAGAGACAGAGAGACAGAGAGACAGACAGACAGACAGACAGACAGACAGACACAGACACAGAGTGAAACAGAGACAGAGACAGACAGACAGACAAAGACGAAAATCTGCATCAAACAGATTATGCAGGGGAGATCATTACCTTCAGACACAGAAGTACTCTCATACCTTTTCTACTCTCCATGAGATGGGCTGGAGACAGAAAATACACTGCACTGTTCTGGTCACAGCGTGCAGGGGGCGGATGGGTGAGCTGATAGTGTCTCCTTTCCAGCCTGATATGCCCGCGTAGTTAATTCATTACTGAGTTCGATCGGCTTACGTTACGTTTGATGCGGACCGAAAAGACTTTCGGTTGATCAGCTCTCCGGTCTTGTTGGGGGAGGGGACGCCATTCTCCCTCATCCCGTCATGAAGTCCCCCTGAATGGTCTCTCGCGTCGCCACCCTCTCCACCCCTACCAATCTCTCTCATCTCTCTCTACTCTCTCTCTCTCCTCTCTCTCCTCTCTCTCTCTCTCTCTCTCGGTCTGGGTGTCTTCTGTCTGTCTGTTGGTTCTCTGTCTCCTCCTGTCTGTCATCGTCTGTATCTCTCTCTCCTCTCTCTCTCTCCTCCTCCTATCTCTCCATCTCTCTCCTCCCTCTCTCTCCCTCTCTAAATCCTCAATGTAATGTATCGATTTTCAAAAGAACTTTCAGCAACAATGCTAATCTTATGTGTACAGTGTTTTGTGTTGTAACGTCTTAGAAAAGTAAGGACCATGTGTCTATATAAATGTGTTCTGGACAATGATATATGGACAAAAATCTTAACTTTGGCGTCAATCCATATGCACTCTTTTCAATAGTAGGAGGCTTGGTGTATTTCTGTTGAGTTTGCCATGAAGTTAAGTCAAACCTTCGTTGACCAGTCTCTCGCTAGAAAACTGATTAGTTACAATGTCGTAACTTGAACCTCATTTTCTAGTGGACTGTGAGCCTGAAGAAATAAAGATCGTTCATTGTACTTGTTCTCCACTCTCCTTCATCTCTCTTCTCTCGTCCTTCTACCCAAGCCTCTAGCTCTTCTCATCTCTCTCTCTCCTCTCACTCTCCTCCTCCCTCCCGCCTTCTTCTCTTCTTCTTCTTCTTCTTCATCTTTCTATCTATCTATCTATCTATATCTTATCTATCTTGCACTGTGGTTCCATAGAGTGTATTAAAGTTGTTGTCTTTATGTAAGCCCCTCAGCATAGGGGCAATTGCCTTAATCGAATATAACATGTATGTTCCGACTTCTCTCCCACTCTCTCTATCTCTCTCTGTGTCTCTCTGCTTCATCTGTCTCTCTGTCTGCTTGTCTGCCTGCCTGTCTGTGCTGTCTGTTCTGTCTGTCTCTCTCTCTCTCTCTCTTCTCTCTCGTCAATCGCTCTCTCGTCTCTCTCATCTCTCGCTCTCTCTCTCTTCTTCAGTTGATTGATCATGTTTAGTTGTTTGTTTTGCAGTCGGAGATGGGAGCGGACCACACGGAGCATGCAAAACGTTCACAACTTGATTATTGATGAACCGGACCCTCTATAAAGCGTTCCGACATTGAGCTATTCTGGTGTCTTTTGTCTTTTCTTTTCTTTTTCCTCCTCCTCTGGGGGCTTATTGATGCATGTTTTCCTTCTTACTTACCTGTCCTGTCTCATGTTTTTTCTATATTTGACCTTAGAGCTCCTTCCTCGTTGTATTTGTTATTCCGGTCACTCTATATGCCTTGCTTTTTTTTTATCTCCTTTTCTTCTGTTGTCCTTGTTTTTGATCTGGCCTTATTACCCTCTGCCCTTTAGGCTGCTCACATGAATAAGCTATTTTTTACCTGGTCTTTGGTCTGCATGCCTGTATTCCTGTCCGTGTTGGCTGGAATTTTGTTTCTGTCTCCGTCCGTCTGGTCTGTCTGTAATATCTCTCTCTCTCTCTCTCTCTCTCATCTCTAGCCTCTCCTGCTCGCGCGTCCAATGTGTAAAGGAGTATGTAAATATGCAGCAGTATTCTTGTGTGTCTGTTCTGTATTTACTCTCCCCAATGTATCTGTCTCTTGTATATGTATGTCTGTCTGTCGGTCCTCTTCTCTCTCTCTATCTCTCTCTCTCTCTCTATATCTCTCTTTCTCTCCCGCCTTTGTATTTTGTCACTCGGACTCTGTCAATCTCTCTCTAATCTATATATCGCTTAGCTCTTCGTCTCTCTCTCTCTCTCTCTCTCTCTTTCTCTGTCCAGTGCAAAGGAGTAAATATGCAGTATCTCTGTGTTGTATGATCTAGTTCTCTCCCAATGCTCTATGTCTCTGTAGCTGTCTCTGTCTCTATGTCTCTGTCTCTGTCTCTCCTCTCTATATCTATCTCTCCTCTCGCCTCTCTCTCTCTCTCTCCCCCCTTGTCTTGGTCCTCCGACTTGTCATCTCTCTCTCTCTCTCTCTCTCTATCTCTCTATCTCTCTCTATCCTATCTCTCCTTGTCTCCCACAATCAGGGAATTTTATAAGACATCCAGAAGATGGGATGAAAGCCTAGAAACCGAAACGAGAATATTGTCACATCGACTGATGATTCCATCGTTTAAAAGTGCGTCCCACGGGGATTACACAAGTGAAGAAGAATGAACTACCAAGGAAGACAATGGTACATACAGCTTTGGAACATTTAATTCGAACAATAGAAGGTAAAAGCCGTGACGCAGCACCCCATCGGCTCTCATCTACAAGGCTGCTTAGAAACTCAACAAGCCGTGAGAGGGAGAGTGGATTGGGAAACCCGATTGGCATAAAAGCAATGTGCAGGACTTTCACACACACACACACACACACAACACACACCACACACACACAACACACCCACACACACACACACACACACATTACGCACGACGACGCCGCACACACAGATGCGCACCACATACACAAGCACATACACATGGGCATTTGCCCACACATCCATGCACACACTTATACGCCTACGTACGTGTACACTTACCAAGTACATATACAAATATGATAATGGCGCACACAATGTTGGGTAGGTAGATAAGATCTGACCAACGCGTGGGCTAATGCGTGGATCAGACATCTACCAAAACGCGGTAATTAGACCTTCAAATTCTTTGTCCAATTCATATATCCATCAACTTTATATCGTGCGCAATGGGGTCTGGAAACTCAACAGACGTGGTGTAGCGTATATGGACGAGTTCACACGCTGTGACCACTTTTGACGAAACTGAAACTGAAACCCCACTACATATTCCTACTACATATGGACCACAGATAATTAAATGCAGAGACAGATGAATACACAAATATATCATTAATATACATAAACATACCGATATGTATATAGGATAGTCATACCAATCAATAGACTGGTGAAAAGACACACATACAGATAGATGGTGGACAGGGCATAGATAGAGATTGATTACGAGAGAGAGAGAGACGGAGAGAGAGTTGTGAGAGAGAGAGAGAGGGAGATAGAGAGAGAGAGAGAGAGGGAGAGGAGGAGAGAGAGAGAGAGAGAGACAGAGACAGACAGACAGACAGACAACAGACAGACTGACAGACAGAGAGAGAGAGAGAGAGAGGTGGAGGGAGAGAGAGGAGAGAAGAAGAGAGAGAGAGAGTGGAGAGGAGAGACCGAGAGACAGGACAGACAGACCGACAGAACTGACTGACAGACAGACACAGAGGAGAGAAGAGAGAGAGAGAGAGAGAGAGAGGAGCCGGGGGAGGAGAGAGGAGAGGAGAGAGGAGGAGAGCGAGAGAGTTGAGCGCGCGTTTGTGTCAGTGTGAGTGTCAGAGAGAAAGAGAGATGCATCACAAATAGCACAAATAAGCGCAATACCTGGAGTTTCGTGTACCTCTTCCATGTCTTCATTTCAGCAAAGTTAGATTCAGAAAGAAAAGGGCACCAAATTCGTCAGGAAAGTGGCGATTTGGAATGAGGTGGGTGGGTGTGGAAGTTTGTACTGTCTATTACCCAACCAGAGCAGATTACGACTGAGTTCTATCAGCTTACGTTATCTTTGAAGCAGACTCACATGCGTATTCGCTGATCAGTGCTCTGGGTCTCAGGTGGAAACGATTCTCCCTGCTTAGGGAAGTTTCCACATATGACTTCATTATCTGCAGTGTGCATTCCCATGCCTGGCTGAGTTTTGCGTAAGTGTCTGGGTGTAGATGAATTAAGCTACATGGGTTGGCGGTCATGCATAAGAACACAATGAGAAGAGAGAGAGAGAGAGAGAGAGGAGAGAGAGAGAGAGAGAGAGAGAGAGAGAGAGAGAGAGAGAGAGAGAGAGAGTCAAGTGGTGCAAGAATTCCCTGAAGTTTTGTACCTGACGTGACGCCTTAATCACACTCACGCAACATGTCCGTGTATACAAATGCATGCGCCTACGCACACACACACACACACAACACACACACACACACACACACACACAACACACACACACACACACACACACACACACACACACACACACACACACACACACACACACACACACACACAACACACAACACACACCCACACGCGTGCGCGCGCGCGCGCGCGCAGGTAAAACACACAAACGCTCGCACCGAGCACACACGTACAATCACACACACACAACACACAAACACACACACACACACACACAACACACACACACACACAACACACACACATCCAGACAGAGAGGAGAGAGAGAGAGAGAGAGAGAGAGAGAGAGAGAGAGGGAGAGAGAGAGAGAGAGCACACGCACACACA
>JADBJO010003113.1:247500-252500 GCA_016801955.1 Conus betulinus
TTTGCATTTTTGAATGGTTGTCGCCCTTTTTTTTTTTTTTTTTCTTTCTCCCTCCGTTTTCTGTTCCTGGTCTGTCTCCACCTCCACCCCTGCTCATAACCCGTTTTCTTGTATACGATGCTATTTATCTCTCTCTCTCTTTAAAAAAAAAAAAAAAAAAAAAAAAAAAAAAAAAAAAAAAAAAAAAAAAAATTGACACTCAGCCACAAGAGGCTTATACAGACTACAAGATCACAGACGGGGCTTTGAAATCAAGCTGAGCCGACATGAAAGAAAGGTCAGGAAACACTGCCCCTGTCAATTTAATGTGATTTAAACACAGCAGGAAATGCAATGATTAAAGTGTCTAGAGTTACAAGGGAGGGTGGGTGGATTAATTACTCCTGTTCTTGTATTGTTTGAGTAATCTACTGTAGTGTTTCACGTTTAGTACAACTGTCAAAACAGGTTAACCAGCGAGTGTCTTCTGCAGTTATGAAGAGGAGGAGAGGAAAAGAGAGATTGAGATTAGGAGAGAGGAGAGACTGTCCTTGAGAGTGTTTAGAGAGGAGAGTTGTGAGACCAGCGAGATGCTGATGAGTGAGAGAGAGAGAGAGAGAGAGATGAGAGAGAGAGAGATGGAGAGAGAGGAGAGAGAGAGAGAGAGATGGGAGAGAGATCATTTTTTCAGAGAGAGAGAGAGAGGTAATCGATTAAAAAGACAGGACAGAGTATGGGAAAACATATCAGAATCAATTAACATTGGGACAGATATGGGGAACCAAATGGAAAAGGAATATGGGCACGATACATTATGGGACAAGCACAGTACAAAGGCATTAGTAACACCCATTCACGCATGAGTTCTGACAAAATGCTTTGTTTGCCCAAGGATGAAGAACGTGAAAAGCAGAAAGGCCCCTGAATATGCACTGTTAACTTAGGTACTGTTTCCGTTTCAGCGGTGCAGATTTTTGCTGTATGTATATATCACATAAAAAAGCATATGGATATTCTAGCTCCTTCATACAAATGTAACGTTTACTTATTTATCTATTTTAGGTTTTATTTTCATCATCATTATCATCATCATTATCATATGCATAATCATCATCATTGATTGTTATTGGTATTATTATTATCATTATCATTATTATTGTTGTTGTCATTGTTGTAGCTGTTGTTGTTGTTACAATCATTGTAATGATGATGATGATGATGATGATGATGATGATGATGATGATGATGATGATTTTTTTTTGATTGTTTGTTTATCTTAGAATGTGTTGATTGCTTTGCTACTCCTTTACTTTTACACATGACAGAATGGGGAAAATAGTTTGTGATAATAGTGCTTCTGTGCACTCCTGCATAAGACCAAGATCTTGTATAGCTGCATAACAGTAAGCGAGATGCTTATGTTGCTCACATTCTTTTAAAAACGTTAGACCAATGATTGAATCCATAGCACCACATAATCAGTGGTTTTGTCCTTCACGAGCTGAAAGTTCTTTGAGTAAATTGAAAGCATTCGTCCATTGCTGTCAGTCGGATTGGTTCTGTGTGTGCTTCTTGTTTACAAGTGGCCTGTCTATGTACTGTTCTTCGTTGCACTTCTAAACTTTAAGCACACGTTCGGTGGTTGGAGCGTGGGAACAGACTGTGTGCAGGTACTCGCTCAGGGTCGCTGAACAGCGAACAAGAAGAAGCTGGCATACATGCCTACCTGAGAGGGCGGGATAGCCAGCTGAACAAGTCATGCGCCTGGAAGCGGTTAGCTACATGCAACAGGAAAGAGGACTCCGACACAGACAGGGATAATGAGAAACGAAGGCGAGACACAAAGACTCTCCTTCATGTCTTTGTTCCGTCTTATCAGCCTGTGTGAAGGGGATCAGAATGGGCATTAAAACCATGAGGCAGAGTCTAGTGATCAAGAACACTGACAGTGTCACTCGCTTTCCTCAAGAATCAAATGCGTGTTTAAGAAAAAAACAAGAAAAGAAAAGAAAAAAGAGAAAAGAAAAAAAAAAAGAAAAAACACAGAATTGTTTTCGTTTGAAATTCAGGTTGCGTGCACATCAACTAGTTCATGAACAAAAGAGTTCCTGCAATTAAGGCGAAAGAGGGTTCCAAGCAAGATCACGTGTCTGGTCGATCTAGGTTTGTGAAGGAAAGGCTTGTGCAGTTAAGAATGACTTTAGCAGTTTCCGCCTTTTCAAGAAACAAATAGCTGACCTCTCTCTCTCTCTCTCTCTCTCTCTCTCTCTCTCTCTCTCTCTCTCTCCACTGGAAGGAAGGAAACGACACATTGAGTATTGTGACGAGACTTGGGAGTGGATCAATGAGTTCTCTACGGGGAGGACTTAAATTTTTCTCTAGTACAGTTATGTTAAAATTTCATCTCCACATGTAAAGAGCAACTTTTCGGCGCTAGTCATCGATTTTTTTTTCTCGAGACTGTTAAAAGTACTCAAGAGTATCTCAGGAATAATTTTCCTTAGGCCTGTACACTTTAAACTGCTTGTAGCTCAGAGAGACAGAATTGGGGATTTTCTTTCTTTTATGTTTCTTTCCGTAGAGTGTCCACAATCATCAAGTCGATTATTCTCACATAACCGTGTGTGACCGTATTTTTTTATCTCGCCATTAAGATAGCCATACTCCAACTTCGGGGAAGGTGCATGCTATGCCTAATGTGTCATCCATACCAACGGCCAAACTGGCCTACCCTTCCGAAAGTTGGTGATGGGATTTTACGTGTGTGCAAGATGTGTTATGCGTGCGTTCACACACGGAACCTCGGTTTCTAGTCCCATTCGAGGACTGTTGGGGAAATGGTGTCAGAACCAATGTTAACTCCGAGGGAAAAGTCCCCCTGTACCGAAAAGGCTCGGCGGAGATTCGAGCAATCAACCCAAGATTACGAGTCTGGCGCTTTGCCAACTGAGCAATTCCGGCTCCTGGGATATGTTCAAGCATTCAAGACCGAATGAACAACAAAGAAGTGACACATGTTAATAAGTGCACGTTCAGACTTGAACTTAACTTGTTTATATAAAGGTGAAATATCCAAATCATTTTGACAAATTCAGTTCTGGCTCCCCCACTCGTTATCATCATTAAGAGAGGAAAAGATCGGGAGGAGTTCAATTGGAGTCCACTTAGAATATCAGAAATTATCTGATGTTGGAGAGGATAGTTGATCTCTCTCTCTCTCTCTGATTCCTGGTGACTGATCCACTTCTCTGGAGAGCTGCTGATCAAGTGTTGGGCTGTGGTATTTGTTCACTGTCAGGCATGCCCAGGGTAGGGAGGAACACAGGTTCTGAAACAAACAGAACCTGGTCTGTAGTTAAGTATCTGAGAGTCTGGCTTGTTGAGTTCTCAAACTCGCCCTCGGGCTTTCAGTAAATGTGTGAGATCTCAGCCAACAAAGGATTAGACGTCTATGCATAGATCTTCCACAATTAGCAGTCTCCAGTTTAGTTCAGAGTCTAAGTGAATCAAGAGGTAGGAGACAGGGTAATAATGCTAAACAATGGAAGTCAAATAGCTCTTCAATGTTCTTTTTCTTATAAATTAAGTTGAAGTTACTTGGAATACACAGCCCAGGTACATGTGGTGTAGACGTTGAGTCACACACTACAAAGCATTGTAACCCATAACAGTATCCATAAATCAACAGTTGTTCACCTAGTACAGGCATACTGCTTTTCCGATCGGGACGTATCAATCAGTTATCATCTTAAAACATAGTATTGAATACTGGCAAACGTCATATTGTAACAAAAAATGCTAATCAGAACGTTAACAAATAATCTGAACCAGACCAGCCGCCGTGGCGAAGTGGTTAGCGTCGCAGACTCCCGGCTGGGAGGTCGTGGGTTCGAATCCCATCAGAGGCATGTGGGTTTTTCTGTCCCGACCGGCTCCTACCCAGAGTTGAGTGTGCTGCGGACTCAGTTGGGAAGACTGGGACCACACAGTCGAGTTTCATCCACTTAATGGATGCGTTTCTGAGAGTGTTGCTCACATTTTCTGACCAACACTGCGGGTCCCTGTATCTCTGGGGCCTGGTTGACGCCGGGATATATTATGTAAGGAAGCGTAGAGTACAGCCCTGTCATGTATTTCAGACCGAAATAGAAATCCATAGCATCATCATCTTAATCATTCTCATTCTCATCGATCAGCATAAAAATCATGTCTCAAATTCTGTGGCCCTTCATGCCCTGCTCTCATGGTGACCTCAATTTCGATGTCTTCTCCACGTCTGTGGCCTTGATTTGGTTCCGTCGGGCTCACCGGTATCGGCGAGTCCATGGAGACTGTCGCTGGACGGACGTGGTGGCGCCCTCCCGGAGGGAGAGCTCACTCACGCCGGCTCCGCGACGAAGCAATTATTGTAGTCAGTAGGAGGCTTAGTAGGTGGTGTCCTGCGTATGTTAGATCAGAACAGGCGCCACTGAACACCACCGAAGTGAATCGGCAGCAGTGCAGTGTCTCCTCCGGTGGGTTGTCTCTTGACGACTTGACATTGACTGCTCCCTGTGGGATGGCCGGTGCCGGGGCTGCGGCGGGGCCGACCGGGCTGTGGCTGTGAACGGGGTGTCGGAATGAGCGCCGTGGGTGCACTGCCTCTGAGGTGGCGCAGAGATTGGGACAGCAAAAAAAAAAAAAAAAAAAAAAAATCCAACCAAGCATCTTAAGAGTTTACGCAAACTGTGGCAAACAAAATATTACTACATAATATTAATTCATACTTTTGCTAGATGTCACCAACTATTGGCATAAATTTAACGTCTCTTCACCCTCAAGTGACATTAGAAAAAAAAAAAAAAAAAAAAAAAAAAAAGGCATGTGAGAGATTCTTTAAAGTGTTGAGTGTTTTTGAGTAAATGTAACATCAATGCCATTCTTAAATTTTAGATTCTACAAACACAAATAATCTCAACATTATCAACAACGATCAAAGAAAAATACCAACAGAACTAGAATGCAAAGTTTCTGAAAACAGC
>JADBJO010003113.1:257500-260000 GCA_016801955.1 Conus betulinus
GTGCATATAGTTGTATAGCAGTGCCTTTAAAATGTTAGTTAGATTCAACTGAAAGGCAACATATGCTATAGGATTTGAGTGGTGTTTTTGAAAATGGGAGAAATCGAGATAGCAAAAACAACAACAACAACAACAACACCACCACCACCACCACCACCACCAAAACAACAACAACGAAGTTTATTCCTTTTTCCAAAGCTGCTATAGGCTGCAAAGATTAAAATCATGAATCATGTTCAACATCTTTCTCTCCGACCGTAAGTGGTCAAAGTTCAGAGCTTAAGGGACCACGGGATCGTCTTTCATGCCAGACATTATCCGATCCCATCGTGTTTGATGTGAATTCCCGTGTGGCGTGTCATGGTGTGATTTAGGGCTATTTCATTTTGAGATGTTAGCCTGAGGGCAGGGGACATAAACCTGTAGCGGCCACTATACGGTTCGCTGTCTCTGTCTGCGTAAAAACTGCCTCTGCAGCGCTCTTGTCTGTAACCATTTGCTTTTCTCTCTCTCTCTCTCTCTCGCACACACACACACACACACACACACACACACACACACACACACACAGGTATAGATATGGAAATGGCCAGCCATTTATCGCTTAATAACATTTTTTTTCTTTCCAGAGGGAGAGAAATTTTGTGCGTGTTAAGCTGATATATATGTGAGAGAGAGAGAGAGAGAGAGAGAGAGAGAGAGAGAGGGAGAGAGAGAGAGATCTGTAATTGCATAGCTATTTGATTGCAGAAGAGTGAGGAAACAGCAATCAGAGGAACAAGGGATGAAAGATTGATTGTGGACCTGCTGCATGCACGTCTACCACCTCTTGACAGGGATCAGAGGGACAGACCACATGAGAGAAGTTGAGGATCCAAGGCCAGATGTGTGTATCTGTGTGTGTGTGTGTGTGTGTGTGTGTGATGGCTGGGGGGTGGGTGGTAGGGGCTTGAATGAGGGGGTATGTGTGTTTGTGGTGGGTGTTTGCGTGCGTGCATGTTCGCGCGCGGACACTCATATGTGTGAGAGGCATATTAGCTGTAGCTTTTTTCTTGGTTATTGTCAGAAAGAAAATAAGAATGATAGGATAACAATGCGTAAGTGATTTGGCTATGTTTCCTAGTATTATTGTGATGGTGGGCATTAAACTTGTTTAAAAGAAAAGAAAAATGATTACATGCTTCTTAGCTCAGTCTTACACAGACTAGTTACATTGAACTTTTACAGCATGCCTCCTCTTCATGTGTGTGCACATGGGCCATTGATTCAGGATGATAATTTCATCTTTAAGAGATATTTTCCCCATATTCTTTGGCACTTGGCAAAATCAAAGGTCAGTCCATTTGCTTGGGTACTGTTGTGTTGTTGTTGTTGTTGTTGTTGTTGTTGTTGTTGTTGCTGCTGCTGCTGCTGCTGCTGCTATTGTTGATGATGGTGTGTTGTTGTTGTCGATTTTTTTAAGTTAGTTAACTTACCTTTAGCAATTATCCCCCTTTCAGCGAATGTTATTCTCTATGGCAGAAAGTACAGACATGTATCTTCATTGAAAGTAATTCATTTGAACGTTCTTTGTTCCGACTATTACATTGATGTCTCTCGCAGGTGGTCAATATCACTTGTCCCTCTGTGGCCCTAGCTTTCAGGTCTATAACACTGGTATTTCAAAGCCACAGAGCTGCCATTATACCAGCTATATAGAATGCAAAACAAAAAAGAGAATTGAACAACACGAGTTGTTTATTAGCGTGCATGTATATGATTCTGAACACAATCACACACATACATTCTCCTCGAGCAAGGCACTTTCCCATAGGGTGTATTCTCATTTTGTCATTTCAGTTAGATATCAGTTAGTTTTATGCGGGCTGTATTTTTTTCATTAAGAGGAAGCGACAGCGTACTCAAAAGTAGGTGCACGCATGTCCATCCACTCTTTGATACAAGTGTTCCTGGCATGTTGCAGTTGAATAGATTCATAATGGTGTGTGTGTGTGTGTGTGTGTGTGTGTGTGTGTGTGTGTGTGTGTGTGTGTGTGTGTGTGTGTGTGTGTGTGACAGTAGCTGTAAATTTACTGCCTTTTGGTAGTGAGAAGCAGAGAGCCATGAGAATTTAATCGAAAAGACACATCATGAAGGGAAAAAAAGAAAACTCGTTGCGAAAATTCAAAACAACCAGTTTACCTGAGCAATGCACACGCTAAGCTTCTTAGAATACGTTCTAACACTATCATGACTGAGCTGTGCATGTGTGTGTGTGTGTGTGTGTGTGTGTGTGTGTGTGTGTGTGTGTGTGTGTGTGTGTGTGTGTGTTATCAGGCATAAGTGTGTCCAGGGGTCGCCTGACACAAATGTTAAAGTTCTCTTTTTTATGTCCCGCCGTGCCCTCTCTGTCAGTCCATTCACACACTAAAGAGTTAAACACATCCAACAATTTATTAATATCGATTAATGGAACAAAAGAATAATAATTATGAAGGATTGCAAATCACAGATTATGGGT
>JADBJO010003114.1:0-15000 GCA_016801955.1 Conus betulinus
AAGTTCAGAACAAATAAGCGGTGTGTTTAACAAGTCCATGGTGGATTGTCTAGGAATCTACATAGATCACAATTAATTCCAAGAACAGTATTGGTATTTGCAAAGTTTGGACGAACATGTATTCCAAGAGTGAACAGAATTGGGATTATGTTCAAATTTCTATTTGGATATATTGGAATCCAGGCATGAATAGATGAAACAGGAAAACAAATGAAATGAAATAGCAGATATATGAAAGACGGGAAGAGTGATGTGGAACCCCCTTTTTTTTAAAGACCCTTTCAAATATAAACTATATGGGAGTAAGGAGATCATTCACATAGTCCATCACACATGTTACAGATGTATAATACAACACCATCCAAAAACGTCAAACAATGACATACATGTCCAACTAAGTCCATGGTCAGCTATGATGATGAGCACATCTATTCACATGGCACACAGTCTGGATCACTGACATTTCCACCGAGAAATGCCACAGGATACACATTTGGAAGTTGTTTCACCTGTTGATTTCTATCACGTCTTTCTCTCAGCAAAGTCAGGACACAAACACAGACGGTCTGGGTCCCTGGTGCTCTATCCTGGTGTTCCATGACAGATGTCGAAGTGCCTGAGGAGGAAGATGTGTAGATGGGAAACGGGATCAGCGCAGACATCAGCGTAGTCAGGCATTAAGGCGTGAGGTGAAGTCGTTGGCTGACCAAAACTGGAGTGGAACCCAGGTAACCATGTCTCTGTAATGTCTGCAGAGCAAACAAGAAGTCTCTCAGAGGTGCTCATTGTGTCACTGCCATAGGAAATTATTCAATAATGGTACACATGCCATAGCAATGTTTAAATGTAAGCATGGTGCATGTTTACAATGACTATTTTGAGCTCTTTATCTTACTACTTGCAGATGATGTTGTACTGTTATCAAAGACAATAAATTGGTTTGCAAACCCAGTAAATAGTCTGCAATGCGCAGCTTTTCTCTCTTGATCTGAAAGTGAATTTAGGTAAGAGCAATATAATTGTGTTCAGAAAAGGTGGTTATTTAGCAGCGAGAGAACACTGGAGTATAAGCATGCTGTGATGCCTGTGGTAAATGCTTACAAATAAATACTTGGGTATATTGTTTTTCAACAAAACTCGGCTTCACATTAGCATGCAATGGCCTGGTAAGTAAAGCAAAGAAAGCCCTGCTTTGTATTATGAGAAAACTTCATGTTTTGAAGAATTCTAGTTTAAATTTGTTGTTGAAGGTCATTTGATTCCCAGGTTCAACTCATCGCTCATTACGGTGCAGAACTTTGGGTGGGCCAGACTTCAGCCCGCCATTGCCAAAAAGTACATCTTTTTGCCTTCAAGAAATTTCTGGAGTCAAAATGTGAACACCCAATGATCTTGTTCTATGGAGAGACCAACGATATCCTATTTAATTCAATTCTGTATTAAGCTGTATTCGATACTGGTTGAAATTAACTACAATGAATTATTATTGATTACCACGGAAAGTCTATGTGATATTATTATGACCTAGATGTAAACACTTGAAGTTAATCATGACCAAATTTTGACTTGGAATTTCAGACATTGCACAACAATGGTATCGCTACTGTAAACATACTGGAATGGATCTGACTTGTCCACTTTGCAATGATGGAAAAGAAGACAACTGCATTTTTGTTTTGTGTTGCTGCAAGTTATCTAGTCTAAGAGTGCATATATACCAGTTAAGTTTTTCCAGGGATCTCTGTCAATTTCGGTTAAGTCTGCTTATGGCATCTCAAAATGAAAGTGTAGTAAGAAATTTCTCAATTTACTTGTTCATGGCATTTCAATTTCGATCAGTTATGACTTAATGAATGAGAATTTCATCCAATCTTTGATGTGTTATGTAAAATTCATACATTGTTGTTACTTTCTCCATACCCCCTTCATAAGGGACAATGACCTTTATATGAAGTAAGCCATCTGAGTTCTGAGTTCATGTGGCTGTGTGGTTAACACACATGTCAAAGAAACAGAAAATCCCTGGTCCCTGCTTTGAATCTCTCATGGAGCTTGTTTAGCTTCTTTCCATCAATAGATTCATTTCTCTTATGTTATTTGTGTACTTCCCTTCTTAATTTCACCCTTTCCCTGTAAATCTTAAGGAGTGGTCTGAGTGCTAGTGTTTCAGGCGAGACAGTGATCCCATGTGCAGCCTGGGGAGAAGGAGCTGTCCATGGTCACAGACCGCAGGAATATCCACCGTCATCAGTCGATGTGTTGGCAGATCACAAATATCCACCGTCATCAGTCCATGTGTTGGCAGACCACAGAAATATCCACCATCATCAGTCTTGTGTTGGCAGACCGCAGAAATACCCACCGTCATCAGTCCATGTGTTGGCAGATCACAGAAACATCCACCGTCATCAGTCCATGTGTTGGCAGATAAACAGAAATATCCACCGTCATAAGTCCATGTGTTGGCAGATTGAAAGTAAAGTAGGCGGCACTTTACTATGGCACAATACACTGTTTTCTGTGAGAACAGCACCTCCAACTACTGTCTGTGCAGCCAATAGCATGTATTAAAGGGGCTGCAGGTAAACTGACTAATTGTGGCTAATGGCTGTTAGGAACAGTATTATTGAATAATTGGTGGAGAAGATTAACACTCTCAACTGTGTGTTTGACCTGCATATGGTCAACACAAAAATTTATTGGGAAAGAGTAAACTATAACACCTGCTTAATGGTCAAACCATCTGATTTTTTAAAATTCAAACTTACCACACTATAAACATTGTGTTCCTTTATTCTTTTGCTTGCCATGTTATTTGAAATATTTTATTTTGTTCTTTTCAGGCACTGTCTTCTCCTCGTCTACTCTTCTCCAATGCAAATAAAAAAACATTACATAACTGACTGGGCTCCATCTGTATGCTCCTGGCCTGATAGGGATCCACCATCTTCACCCTTTTTCTCTATTCCTTACACCCTACTCCATCACCATCCAGTCTCTCCCAACTCTCCTCTTACCCCTCCCCCCCACCCCTCCCCCTTTCAAATCAAAACCCAACTTCCACAATGGCAGTTAAGATCAATTCTGAGGCTGGATTAGGCTCATCACCATGCAGGAATTTTGAACTTAAGGGGATAAATGTCGTGGACACCTACTCAGTCATGCTTCATGTATCATGCCAAAGGTTAAATTCATTTGGTTTGTGTATCCAAGCCTGTGCATCAGCTATTGAGTATGGTTACCGTGGGTTTGGACCAAAACTATTTACATGAAAATCAAACAGTAGCTAAAAGCAAACATGAATAAGCAAACATGGGAAAAAAATGATGTAGCAAGAAAATTGATATTGGTGCATAATCACGGGTCATGATTTCTGTCTGTGGAGGGCAGAGTAGCATGCATGTATGTATGTTTTCAATCTTGTCTCATCTAGTCCTTTACCTTATTCCTGAGGCGTTGTGATCTCCATGGAGCGAGGACTGGGGCTGGTGGAGGGAGAACACCATTTTAGAGGATGAGGGGACCCAGGTGCCAGTGGTGCCTGTGCCCTCGGACGTGGACGTGGCATCACTCACATCTCTTCTCCACAGTCGATGTCTGAGCTGTCAGCAGAAGGGACAGGCTGTTGCTGTGACAAAAGCTCTGGTTCCTCATCTGGGTGATCGGTGGTCAGGAGGGGTCTCTTTGGTTGACGACCCTCTCTGGGCCACCTGCTCATGGCAAAACAGCCTAGACCTGCTCATGTTGGTTGGTGGTAACACAGTGCAGGTGTCCCATGTCCATTATGGATCAGCTCCACAACACCAGGGCGAAGAGCTCTGGGGAGGACATGTTGCTCCAATGTCCCATATGTGGAGTCCATTGTCCGTTGGAGCCATACAGAGGGCAGGGATGCAGCAATGGTGAACCACCCAAGCCATTTCTCAGGTGGGGGTGTTTACCCGGTGACCCTCTCAGGTGGTGGCCTGAAGTAAGGTTGCAACATTCTGGGCTGATTTTCAGCAAGGACACAGAACTTTCATCCCCAGCAAAACTGGTCATTCACCATTTCCTTGACCACCAGGACTGGGACATCAGGACAGAGTTGGCCAAAGAACTTAGCATCAATGAGGTAGAAACCGCTGCCTGGTCACAGTCAGGTCTGCGCTTGTTGCTCACCTCATGGAAAAGGTTCACCTCCACGTGCCTCTGAGAACAATGGGCTGCTAGATGGGCGCTCCGTGAGGATTTGGAACGTCTTGTCTCTCAGATCTGGTTCCTGTTTCGATTACACAATAAAAGAGAAAAGTTAATAAGCTACAGAGTCGGGTCGGAGAGTCGGTTGGTCAGTCTATTCAGCAGTGAACCCTATCAAGTCATCTACTGAGACAATGCAACTGTATCAGTAGAGAAAAATGGGATGGAATGAGGAGTTGGGGGAAGGCAGAGGATATCTGATAACTTCTCCCTCTCTCCCATTTGTCATTTAAAACAAAAATCTGGTAATCAGATGTGCAGTAATGGCAGGAAGATGGGAAGGGGGGTTGGGGGGTTGGGGGTCTGCAACAAGAAAGTGACAATATTGAATAGTTTGAGATGGTTATGTGCTTGTCCCTTTGGCTAGTTCCTTGGCTTGTTTATCAATGGATAAATTTACTAGTGGGTAGGTTTGTCAGTTTGTTTTTCAAATGATAAATCAATCAATTGATCAATCAATCATCGATCAGATCCAAGAAGCATGGAAAGACCAAGACTGAGCAGGGGTGTTATATTTTTTCTCCTGAAAAAAGAAACAAATGGAATAGTGATAATAATGATAACTAAATGATGAAAGAGACAGCACACACACACACACACACACACACACACACACAGAGAAAAAGAGAGAGAAACAGTGTCAGGATCCAGATTTTAGGCATCATAGCCTGCTCTAAGAGACAGATACAGAGGAGGGTGGAAGATGATTTTTCCCCATACAATATTTTCATCCAAAATTACCGATCTGATGAACAGACAAGTGAAGGTGGGATCAAAGTCATGTGGCAGGAGTACTGTTAAGACTACATTATTATTATTACTACTAGTACACAGTGCCTATCCTCCATTTGAGACTAAACTCTAAACGCTTTACAATCCTCACTTTCCTTTACACTACCAGCTGCCTATCTGGGCAGATACAATGAAAAGCTGCCTGCTGGCACTACATTCAGTCATGTCCCATGTCTTTCACTGTTTCAGGCTGTCAGTCGATCCCTTTTTCATTCATGTCTTCAGTCTTTCCATGTAGAATATGTGTTACCCATACCAATGGCCGAAGTGGCCCTCTCTTCCAGAAGTTGTTGATGGGATTTTTACACGTGTGAAAAACATGACATGTGTGCATTCTTTCATGGAACCTGTTTATAGTCTCAATCGAAGGACTATCTTGATCCCATTCCCACTCCTCTCCTCTTCTCCCTACCACTTCTGCCTCCCCATCTTGGTAAAGATATTTACTCAACAGTTGACAGACTGTCCTGCTCAGCTAGATGTACCCCAAACTGTTTCATTCAAATTTCAAACCACTCTGCCACATGTGGTATCATTTCCTGCCTTTGACCTTCTCCACCCCGTCCTCTCTCTGGATGTGTATGCTTACACAAGTCAAAAAATGCAAAAGTTTCATTTTGTTCCCCCCCTCCCCCCTCAACCCCAGGAACAAGAGCAGCTGTTCACCAATACACTGAATCTGATACACTGAAACCAAACAGCACTGTGTTTCCTTATCATATAGAGTGTAGTTATTGGAAGTTACCATCTTCGCTAAATATGTCTTCATATATGACGGAAAGAAGTGCCCGTACAAGAGAAGGGGTAGGGTGGGGTGGGGATGATAGTGGAAGCATGGTAAGAAAGGAACATTTTTTCAGGAAATACACTCAAACTGTTAAGCTGGTCTTCTCTTATAAGTTTAAAACAAACAGTTCATTTTAAATACGCCAAGGGCAGAGACAAAGGAGGAAGGAGCGGATTATTACTCCATACTTTCAACAAGACTCATCCTACTTTCAATTCCTATTCATCCAATCAATTGAGCCAGCTGGTACATGATTCTTTGTATTCGATATTCATCTGAAGCTGTTTATGGGCAAGGCTACAGTGGGGTGGGGTTGGGGGAAGACGATTTAAACCCCCACTGAATAAATTCCCAAACCTTCAAACCTTGAGGCCAAGTTGTTGAAATATGTTAACTTTATTTATTTCAACTTTGTAGAACATTCAGATTGCTTTTTATTCACTTTCAATCTGATCTTTCACATCCTAAAAGGAAGACGGTGAGAATTCATGTGTAAAGCCAGGAGACTGCACAAAATTGGGAACTTTTAAACCTTATACCTGCAAATAAATTACCGCTTAAGGGAGAAAGAGGGATCAGCTGGGTGTGGCGGACAGCAGCTGTCCAATCAACTGCATTCAATGGAGATAGACAGGAAGAATGGGAGAGAAGGCTGTGCGGAGAGAGGGGGTGGAAGGAGGATGGTGTGTGTGTGTGTGTGTGTGTGTGTGTGTGTGTGGTGATAACTGGTTGATGACATGGGAGGAGGTAGGTAGGGCCTGGGGCAGACAAATTTTCCTTTGTATTCCCCTTAGATAAGAGCTGTCTGTCAAAATGATTTCTTGCAATTTAATAGCATGGTATGATCCCTTGTCATGCAAAAACAGCATTACTGTTTGAGTGGTTTTTTTTTTTGTTTTTTTTTTAACAACCAAACGGTCCTTGTCATTTGATGAAAACAACTGTTTTTATGGAATGTGGTATGCAAAAGAAATTTCCAGCTCCTATCTGTGAAAAAGAAAAGTTGGTTGTAAATTAAATAATTGTCAATTTGGCATCAAAATAAATAAACAGAATAGAAGAAAATACTCGTTGACTGGGTCACTTTTTTTGTCAACGTTCTTCAGCATTAATTTGCTGAAGTTTGGCCTTGAAAGCTTTTGACTTCTGGAGCCATAGATCTCGTCTAACTTCAAATGCTTTGAAGCTATCTATAAGCTCACATTCTCCTGTACCCACAATTGCTCTTCTGACCTCACTGAACTGAGATTCAACAACATCATGAGAGGTACCAGCTTCAAGGTTTTCCAGTCCACAGCTTGCTTGAGAACGTGGTTTATGCTCTCAGCATTGTTATTTGTCCACACTGGATTGGGCAAACTGAGTGTGGGGTGCTGCATAGCTTTCACGTTCTCAGCAAGCTGGGCAGTAATCCAATGTAAATGCTTCTTCACTTGAGTCAGCATCACCTCACCCAGAAAGTGCATTATGTCTGAAAATTCAGTTGAGTCAGTCAGTCAGTCATTCCCCTAACTGCTGGGGTCGTTGGGGGGACGTGATGAGGCAGCCGCTGTTTCTCTCCAGGCTCTTCTGTTAGTGGCTGTCTTGAGGAGATCTGGCATGGTCATTTTGGTCCAGTCCTTTATATTGTTGGACCAGCTCTTTCTCTGCCGTCCTCGTCTGCACCCTCCTTCAACGGTACCTTGAAGGATGGTTTTGGAGAGGGTGTTGTGACGGATGATGTGGCCAAACCATGCCATCTTCCGTCGATTGACAGTTGCTAGAAGTGGTTCATGGGGCCGAACTAGGTTAGTGACCAGGTTCCACACATAATCATTGGTCTTGTGTTCTTTGTATGAGATGCAGAGTAGTTTCCTCAGGCACCTGGTCTCAAACGCCTGGATTCTTCTTTCTGTTTCAGCCATCAGTGTCCATGTCTCGCAACCATATAAGAGGATTGAGACCAATAGTTACTTGTACAGCCAGAATTTTGTGTGGAGTTTGATGTGTTGCTCTTCCACACTCTGTTCAGTCTGGCCATCGTTGCTGATGCAGAGTTGATCCTGAACCGGATTTCTGCTGTGCAGGTGCCATCTTTGGACAGGGTTGCTCCCAAGTACCTGAAGCTGGTCACTTCTTCCAGGGGTTCACCATTCATGGTTATGTTGGCACTGCTTTTAGTCATGCTGTTGACCATGACTTTTGACTTCTCTGTGCTGACCTCCATGCTGTAGACACTTGCTGTTGTCTGTCTGTGAGATCCTGGAGCTCGGTGTTGCTGCCCCCCATGAGGTCAATATCGTCTGCGAAACGAAGGTTGCAGACCAGCCTGTCGCCAATGCTGATGGTGGGTGTGGTGTTCTTCGAGAGTCTCTTGCATGATTCTCTCCAGAAATATGTTGAACAGGACTGGAGACAGTAGGCACCCTTGCCTGACTCTGACTGTGGTCAGGAAGAACTGGCCCTGCTGGCTATTGAGAAGTACTGTGCTGCTGGAGTGTTTGTAGAGGGCCTGGATGACTTGGACGAGCCTCGCATCATGGTTGAAGTCTCTGAGAACCTGCCATAGGCTGCTGTGCCACACCCGGTCGAATGCCTTCTTAAAGTCAATGAAATTGTGGAAGAGGTCCTTTTGGTGTTGTAGATGTTTTTCAATCAGGACTCGGCAGTTGAAAATTTGTTCCACAGTGCTCCGCCCTCTTCTAAAACCTGCTTGTTCTTCTGATAGCAGTTCTTCAGCCTTGGATTTCATCGTTTGAAGATGATGCGAAGCATGACTTTGCTGGGGTGACTGATCAGACTTATAGTCCTGTAATTTTGGCATTCCTGAGTCAGTGGATGCAGATAAAATTCCTCTTTCACCAAAAATATCTTTCATGAGTTTGTTTCTGTCTGTTTTTGACATTCCAACTTTGTCTGAAAGCATTTTTTTTTTCAAATTCCTCTTTATGTGCTGTGTGCTAGCCAAGGTCAGAGATTCAGGAAAAGCCGTCTTGATTGCCTGTGTCAGTGATTTCTCATCATCACTTCCGAGTACAAGCGTTTTGTTTCCAAGTGACAGTTGATCAGCAATGTGATGAAAGAACTGAAAGTACGTATTACTGTCACTTGCTCTGTGAAGGTATATGGGACCAATGAAAACGGGGTAAGTTTTTATAGACGGTGATAGTTACATACAAATGAGATAGACTGAATGTCTTGTCTATCCAGATTGAATGTCTTGTCTATCCAGATTGAATGTCTGGTCTATCCCAAGCACAGTTGACTCGGCGATCAGAGGGGGGCAACAAAATCTCTGAAGATCAGCCATTTGATCGCTTGTGTACAAAATGATAGTAGGCACCTTGCCTTGTGGCCGCACAATCAATTTAACGAAGAGCAGTGACACTTGCATCTCTTCCACTGATGCCAACTGATCTGCAAAATTGGCATTTGCACCAGTATGCTTTCGCTTAGTTCTGCCTTTTGCATTGTAAAGCTGTCGCTTGTTTCTGGCTCCACTAAGTATGTCACTCTGGGCATGCACCTCCCTAACGCTGTCACTGCAGTTGTTTCTTTCCTCTTTTCATTTCTAAAGGGGGCATGCGCATGTATGCATCTGGGTTACCGTGGTCATTCTGCCATGGCAGATCGGACGGGGGCACATACCCTTGTATTTGTGGCAAGCAATTTTTGCTAATGAGCCAAATGTGGATTCCATCCACGTAACTTGCTTTTCGTGTGAGGAATCTGCTGTATTCTTAGCATAATATCTATGTAATGTCATCAGGCTATTTTCAGCGGGCTGCGGCTCAATAGCTTCATAAAAGACAACCCGATCTTTCATCTTAGCAATGCAATAGATCCCGCCTCTTTTCACGACTGTCTTCAGTTTTCCTTCTTTTTTGCGTGATTATTGTTTTGCTAGTTGAGCCTGGTATCCAGCACCCCCTATCGTTATAGAACAGTGATCTTTTGCCCTCATTTCTTCTGGTCAAATTTGTTTCATTATCAATAATAAAACATGTTTTGTTTTGTTTTTTCCATCGAGCAGTTGCTGAATGCCATCAGATTCAGCAGCACTTTCTAGAATCATCGTCAATAATTCTAAAGTCAAGAATTTTCGATTAGGAAGTTCCTTTCCACCTTCCAACATGCAATCAGAAATATTATCATCAGCATCATCATGCTGTATTTCATCATCTTCTGTTTCATCTTGATCATTCTCATCATCATCATCATCGTCATCATCATCATTTGCAACAACGGCATCATCATCATCATCATCATCTACATCATATTCACCATCATTATTTCTGACAGTGGCATCATCACCATCATCATTATTTGTGACAGTGGCATCATCATCATCATTATTTGTGACAGCGGCATCATCATCATTATTTGTGAGTGGCATCATTTGTGACAGTGGCATCACCATTATCATCATCATCTTCATCATCACCATTATTTTTGTGATAGTGGCATCATCATCTCGTTCGATCTCATTCGATCTCGTAAAAAAATCCATACCGGTCAAGTCTGTCACTAGATCTACCACTCAGTCAGTGGGATGGAAAAAGGCAGCCAACAGCTCGGTTAGTGGTAGTTTAAAAAAAAGTTTCCGTGTACTGAACCTTCGTCAATAAAACCAAGGACTGACAATTCCAGGCAAATCACAACGCCCTTTTGGTATTTTACACACCTTGCATCTCACTCATCAAAAAAGTTCACTCTGTCAGTCCAGGCCTAGTAGAACTGCAAGATCTTACCGTGCCAACCGTAAAAAGATTTGTCCAACACAGATTACTTGCAGAACTGATTTATCAACACTGGCACAAATTCAGGCTCTCATTCACTTTGTTCCGCGATATTTCAGAGCCTGTGATCTCTACCATTGTTCCAACGTCGTTTGCGCCTTGATGCCAGTTCGCGCGCGCAAGCTCGCGAGAGTTTTCGATCTTTGGTCATGACGTACCAACACATGGCTACACACCGCAAGTTTAACTACGGCTTCGTCTCGACATTTTTTTCCAACACGCCCCCTCTCCCTCCCCCTTCCCCATCCCAATCCATAGCATTCAACGTATTTTCGCCAAACATGTGTACAAAATACAGTGAAATCGTATGGATATATGACACAGAGAAAGCGAGAGAATCTCAAAAGTACGGTATCCTTACACTTGAGATTAGCAAACAAACAACCAAACAAACAAACGGTATTGGAGAAGGGTGAGACGGTGGATGACGTGGGGTTAATGAACCCATATGAATAACTGCATTCAAAGTGGATGATTGGTGAGTGGTGAGTGGAGAGAGAGAGAGAGAGAGAGAGAGAGAGAGAGAGAGAGAGAGAGAGAGAGAGAGACACACACACACACACACACACACACACACACACACACACACACACACACACACACACACACACAACAAAGCCTGTTTTGATATCAGTTCCAATGAAATATCAAAAAAAGAGATCCCTTATATGTTAAAAGAATTTGTTAATATTCATCTGGATGAAAATTACAGACATTATATGAAGATTTTCACTGATGGCTCAATTTTAGACGATAACATAGCAGGTGCTGCTTTTATTATTCCAGATTTGAATGTAGAGAAACTCTATAATCTTGGTAAAAATCTGTCCATATTTAGTGCAGAGCTCATTGCCATTTTGATGTCTTTGGAGTTCATTTTACATTCCCCCTAAATTCTTGTCGAATTCTGGTGTGTACTGATAGCAGATCGGTTCTGGATGCCCTCCAGTCCCAAAATTCAAAAATTCGACTTGAGATTATATTAGAAATTAACCATGGCATTCACCTGTTATCACTTAAAGGGATCACTGTCACGTTTTATTGGGTACCATCTCACAGTGGAATTGTATCAAATGAAAAGGTTGATCACGCAGCAAAAAGAGCAGCTAGAAATATGGAAAGCACAACTTCACTTAATGTACCTTTAGATCTTTCAGATGCTTTTCCTTAATTGACAAACAGACTGAGAAAAGCTTCCAACAATCCTTAAGTACTCGGAATCTCAGTACTATCATACTGTATTGCATACAGTTCTGGAACACAGAATAAAACAGCAAAAACTTATCTAACTCATATACCTAGAGATGTAAGAAGCTTAATACACAGATTACGTTTAAATTCACTAAAAAAAAAAAAAAAAATTCAGTAGAAATGTTAGATGTATGTGTGAAATGCACTAAGTGTTTCACATTTGTTAATTCATTGCCCCCAAACAAAGAACCTGATTGTCATGGCTGGTGGTAATACTTCCGATAGATCGACGTCATCACTCTTTAAAATGTTGAATGATTATTCGTTTCTTAGATTAGTTAGTCAATGTTTCTTACAGAGTCCTGTTGGCATTTTTCTTTAATAGGTTTTATCTTTTTTTTTTTTTTTTTTTTTTTTTTTTTTTAACAAGTAGTAGTAGTATTCAAAGTTGTATACGCTTTCCCCCCTATCCCTCCACCATTCTTTTCATAAGCACACATTACCATACCACACACACCATTAACACATCGTCTGATATCACTTTTAGTGATAGACTTTTAGTGAAACTGTGGGTGTGTGCGCGCGCGCGCGCGTGTGTGTGTAAACAGAGGAAGGAAGGAAAAGGGGAACAATTAGAGGAGGGGAGAGAGGGGGGGGGGGGGGGGGGGGGGGAAGACAAATGGCGTTTCCAGGATTTAAACATTCCACATAAGCAATGAGGCTGCTTCACGTGGAGGACCGTTTAGCAAGATTACCTTTCGTACCTTCCTGCGGAACAGCTTCTTATCATCAAAATGACACTGCCTCTGGTGGAAGACAGTTCGGCAAGATTACCTTTCGTACCTTCCTGCGGAACAGCTTCTTGTCATCAAAATGACACTGCCTCTGGTGGAAGACAGTTCGGCAAGATTACCTTTTGTATTTTTCCTGTACAAGAGCTTCTTTCCATCAAAATTTTATACCTGTCCTTGGTATTTGAGAGTGGGAGGTGGTGATAGGGGATGGGTTGGGATGGGGATACAAAAGCAAATCTTTAAGACTATTCCCCTGAAATGGAATTTCATATGGGAAGATATCACTTGGTCTTGTCTTCTGGTATTATTTGCTTCTCTCTGTAAAATATGAATTTGGTTGCAGAGAAACACACAAATACGTGCACGCACGCATGGAGAGATAGAGAGAGAGAGAGAGAGAGAGAGAGAGAGAGAGAGAGAGAGAGAGAGAGAGAGAGATGAAAGAAATGGGCTAATATTGGACAGAAAGATCTTGCGCTGGAGCCACACAAAAGGAAATCTTTCCCAGTACAAACTGTTGAAGTTGTTTGTTTTGCATTTTTTTTTCCCCACCAGATAGGAAAACAGTCAAGGAGGTGTGAATGGAAATCCCCCTCGATTTGTTCCGTCAGAAACACTAAATGTGACACGAGAGAGAGAGAGAGAGAGAGAGAGAGAGAGAGAGAGAGAGAGAGACAGAGACAGAGAGAGAGATGCAGATCCTGGATGTAGCAACGTATACGAACAGAGAGAGAGAGAAAGAGAGAGAGAGAGAGAGAGAGAAGAGAGAGAGAGAGAGGTGAGGTGGGGTGAAGGCAGTGATCAAGAGTGTTGTGGGTGTCTCAACTGCCTTAAATCTTTCCTTCTCTGGTTCTGATTTTTTTTTTTTTTAAATACCTACACAAATTTAGGGGCCCACTTTCAAAACCCTACCATAACCATCCAAGTTGGGAGAGAGGAAATCGTCCTGTCTTAAAAACAGACGTACCAACCACCAACAACAAACAAACTTACCTGTATAAAGGGATGAACTTGATAGAATCTTGGCCACAATGTATGTCAGTCAAACCAGCCATTTGCGCATATTTCATTTCGTTCGCAGTTTCATTTATGGCATGTCACAGGTTTAAATAGCCATGGCGAAATGCCACGGGTTGGCGTTGTTGCACTGCACCACCGACTGGTTGTCTGGTGTACAACATCAACTGTGAGTGTAATTCACCTGCTTCAGTGCTTGGTTTTCCGTCCCTATTTCTTTCTATCTTTCATAGGCCTGGTGTGCCGCAGGTTTAGTGGCTCTAGTGCTGACCTGTGTTCATTGGCTGTCCATGTGTCATGGCGGCCATCGTCACATGTTCACACGAATCGTGGGTCGCCCATTGGCTGACGATGCCAGGTTCAAGACATGCCCTTCAGCAGCTTAAAGAATGTGGTGAGATGAGTTTACAGGTGAAGCAGCTTCAGAAAACGAGGGAAATAGTATCTGAGTCGTTTTGGCTTTGGACAACGTCCCCCATCCTCCCCAATGATTGTCAGGATCCTTCTTGTTCTCAGCCGTGAGGGAACTACCTGACTGTTTACTATGGAACATGTGGCCCATATCATACCTTCCGTTTTTACCCTGCAGTTGCAGAGAACACACACACACACACACACACACACACACACACACACACACACACACACACTATAGGCCCATATACACTGGCATGCAGAAACATCAATTCTATGTGCCACATGTATATGCAATTACGGGAGTCCAAGATCATCAGACTATGGAACAGGCTGACATATTACTCGTGAGAGTCGAACAGGTTATAGGGTGTATGTGGCATGGGGAAGGGGGAGGAAGGGAGTGGGAGGGGGAATGAAAAAGCCTTACTCTGTGTGCAAATTAGACGCCGAACCAAACTGTTATGGTATATATCTGGAATAAAATTGTAAAATATCAAACATCCATAAAGTGGAGAAAAAAAAAACAAACTTTCAGGGACGGAGGCGGGATCGTGGGGATGGGGGGTGGTGGAGTCGTTAAAAATATATTTCAAGTAGATGAGATTTAATAAGATAAACAGCCAACAGTGCCAGACACCATCCAGTCTCATAACTGAGATTGAACACACTAGACGTCAGCGAAAGGTTAATAGACTTGATCTTATCCTGATGAGGCTGAAAGTGAGTTCTTGTACTTGTACAGACAATCAAAAAATGAGGAATATCAAGAATCTGAACACATGCACAAGCAGGTGCCAGTTTTTAAACATTTGCCTAACCATCCGTTACCCGCAGCTTGCATGCATTAGGTTACGGTTTGAGATAGGCCTGGTGGGTGTGGGTGGGGGGGGGGGGGGGGGGTGTTACAACAATTGCTTGGTGGATTAGTTATATGCTTCCGAGCTGAATCCTGGAGGTATTGTTTCTGTGTCATGTTCCAGATTGAACT
>JADBJO010003114.1:20000-30000 GCA_016801955.1 Conus betulinus
GGCACCAGGTATGTGGAGCTCCACACGAACTTTGCGGATCTACTGAACGATGTAGGTATGGAGCAAGTTGTCCATGAGCCAACGCATCTTGAGAATACCCTCCACCTGGTACTGCCAAACTCCCCCCACTTGATCCTAAGGGTGAATGTGATACCTGGCCTGTCAGATCATGACATTGTATTTTGTGAATTTCACACGAAAGTGACACTGGGACGTCAACCCCAGAGACAAATTCCTCTGTACCAGAAAGCCAACTGGGATGACATGAGAAGTGACATGAGGGACCTTCACACGAAGCTGCTGGAGGCAGACACAGACACCCCGGTAGAGGAACTGTGGACCACTTTCAAGGAGAGCTTACATTCCAGCATCAAGACCAATATTCCCCATAAGCTGTCAAAACCAAAAAACGAAGCTCCCATGGGTGACTGCAGACCTGAAAACACCTCATTCGGAAAAGAGACGGAGTGTACAAGAAGATGAAGAAGAATGGCTCCGAAGACTTAAAAAGACAGATGCATGCCCTTAGAAGAGAAGTGCAGAGAGAGCTCAGAAGAGCGCACTGGAACTATGTCCGCCAACTCTTTGAGCAGAGAGAAGAGGAGAGCACGAAAACCGAATCGTCCAAGCGCTTTTGGACATATGTCAAACACCAGAGGTCGTCACTGGAATCCCCCCACTGGAATCCCCCACTCAAGGTCATGGTAGACTAATAACCGACTCCAAAGAGAAGGTAAAAGCATCAAATGCCCAGTTTAACCAGGCCTTCAGTGATGGCAAGACCTACACAGAGGAGGAATTCTACAGGAAGTGCTGCATGACACGTGACGCCTCCCACTACCCAACAATTAGTGACATCACCATTTCCGAACAAGGAGTGAAAACCCTGCTAACCAACCTAAACCCTTGTAAAGCATCAGGGCCCGACAACATCCCACCACCTGTGCTGAAGGAACTGGCCGAAGAGATAGCCCCAGTCCTCACCATCATCTACGCAACCTCACTACGTCAGAGCACAGTGCCGATGGACTGGAGAGAATCCATGGTGACGCCCGTCTTTAAGAAAGGGGAACACTATGAGCCCAGTAACTATAGGCCCGTTTCGCTGACCAGTGTCCCGTACAAAGTGATTTAGTATATTGTGGTGAGCCACCTGATGAAACACCTAGAGACAAACCAGATCCCGAGTCCTCGCCAACACGGATTCCGCAAGCATCGCTCCTGCAAAACACAACTCCTCGAGTTTAGTGAGCAAATGACGGAGACCTTGGAAAGAGGCCCTCAGAGTGACGTGATCGTAATGGACTTTGAGAAGGCCTTCGATAAGGTCAATCACAGTCTTCTCTGTCATAAACTGAGGCACTACGGGGTCAGGGGCCAGATGAAACTATGGCTTAGAAGCCTACTCCAAGACCGTCGTCAGGCTGTGGTTGTGGGCGGGGCAGCATCGGACTTCATCCCGGTGAAGTCTGGAGTACCGCAGGGGCTCTGTCGTCGGGCTGTCTCTGTTCCTCTCACATATATTAACGACCTTCCTGAGAAGGTGGAATCAGACAGCTGCCTTTTTGCAGACGACACCCTTCTCCACAGAAACATCAAGTCATCCGAGGATCAGGGCATCCTACAAGAGGATTTGCACCGACTGGAAGACTGGGAAAGCCAGTGGGACATGCCGTTCCACCCAAAGAAGTTCAACGTCCTCAACATGACGCGAAGTAGAATGTTAAGGGAGAGCTACTATACCCTGCACGGCCACACACTGGAGACTGTCAGCTCCACGAAGTACCTTGGCGTGACGGAACAGAGCAACGGCAGCTGGGATGCACACATCGATGCAGTAGCTGCAAAGGCCAACCGCATGCTGGGATTCCTTCGCAGGAACCTGAAGATCGGCTCCACCACCATTAAAGAAAGAGCTTATAAATCCCTCGTCAGGCCCATCCTAGAGCACGCCTCCACTGTATGGGACCCCCACCAAAAAAATGACATCAGCAAGCTCGAGGCAGTGCAAAACAGAACGGCGAGATTTGTCTTGAACAGACACCGAAACACCTCAAGTGTCGGAAATATGTTGGAGCAATTAAAGTGGCCAAACTACAACAACGAAGGAAAACAGCTAGACTCACCATGCTCTACAAGATCCGTCACAACCTGGCCAAAGGCGAGACGAACAACCTCATACCAAAGAACAGAAGAGGGAGAGGCCACAACCAAGCGTACAGAATTCCATCATGCCGCCGCTCTGACTACCGGAAATACACATTCCTGCCACGTACCATCAGAGAGTGGAACTCACTCCCAGATGCCACAGTCACCGCTCCCTCCCTTGAGGCCTTTGTCTCAAGGATGACCCGAACGTCCTAATAGCCTGGCCCCATCATCAGCCAAAGTAAGGCAAGTGAGGTGATGGCTTCCCCTACCCCCATGAGCCCGCCATCCCCACATACCCCATACACCCCCCCCCCCCCCCCCCCCCCCTTTCTTCTTTTTTCCCATCCATCCTGCTGCGCCTCTCCTTACTATGGTGTCAGAATGGTCAATATGATGACCATGGACACCTAATAGGAAGAAGAAGAAGAAGAAGAAGAAGAAGAAGAAGGAGGAGGAGGAGGAGGAAGAGGAAGAACCCGACTCGAGATGATGATGACACGTCGCATATTCAAGATACGCTTCGGTGTTTGCATTCCGATCTGTCGGAGTGTAAAGCAGGGGCCCAGAAATCCACCCGTCGGACCTCGACACAAGTCTTGAGCAAGCTATAGACAAAATTGTCGCTGGTTTTGACACGGGAATGGTTAAGCGTTATGTCGTTACTCTGACAGAGCGACAGGTGCAGAGACGATTCCGAGATCCGCACAGAAATCAAGCAACACACAGACACACACACATACACACACACATACACACACACGCGCGCGCGCGCGCGCGCGCGCGCACACACACACACACACACACACTCTCTCTCTCTCTCTCTCTCACACACACACACACACACACACACACACACACACACACACACCGCACAGAGAGAGAGAGAGAGAGAGAGGAGAGAGAGAGAGAGAGAGAGAGAGAGAGTTCAGCCGTGGAACGGATGATGATTCCCGTGAATGTCAGGAGAAACAGGGAGAGAAAAAGCTGGAGTGAACACTGTTGTTACATTGGTGGGAATAAAACAGTGATCCGGAGTCCACAGCCCCCTTTTGCCTAGTTGACGTGTGACGATGAGTGGTTTAGTGTGTTCAGGGATGCGTTGGGTGCCCTTTTCAGGGTTGTCGGTGTGAGGTGGGCCGGGACGAGTTTCCGTGCATCTGGTAAGTCATCAGTTTATCAAATGTTAATTTTCTGTCCACTGTCAGCTTCCTTCGCCTCTCCAGTCTCAGTCCCTCTTTCGAATTTCTTGATTAATCAAGGCAAGTCACAAACCACAATGTGGTTTTGTGCAGGAGGAATCTTTTTGTTTATGTTCGAATGTCACTTAAGGAAAAAAAAAAGACGCAATTCTGATGTCAGTGTGAACAAAAAAATCCCTATTGAGGAAAGGTTTCCTTTTGTACCTGCTTCCTTAGCAAGAACTTCGTTTTTTTTTTTCAGCTTGTGAGTTTATTTACGAATCTTAAGACATTGTTTCGTAGTGACTCGGCTACTTGTCCTCCTGGCATGTTAGAGCATTTTCAACATGTTTTCAGTTCACACTAAACAAGTCCTCGTGAACAGAAGTAAGCTCTTATTCCAGACAGGAATAGAAAAAGGAAATTCTGCACTCTAAAGGCAAACTTTCTCTTTGTACTTTTCAAAACAGGAATAACTAATACAGGTTCATTCCATTATGGAATCATCTTTTGAAACTTCCATGTGATGGCTGTGATTGGCCTAACTGTCAACTGAACACGACTCCACACCTCAACAGAGAGTACATTTATATAAAAAGAAGAAAAATGTTCTGTAATACATGTATTTATGGACTAAAGTATTTGACCTCGGCAGACCTGACGCCTCCCTGACCCCACCCTATACCCACCTCAGTCACCCCACCCTATCCCCACCTCATTCACCCCACCCTATCCCCACCTCATTCACCCCACCCTATCCCCACCTCATTCACCCCATCCTATCCCCACCTCATTCACCCCACCCAACGGTCTATCCTCCATCCATATATCTAAACTGAGATTAGTATGTAACGAGTCGAAATAGATGAAAGCACCAGCTTCTACAGGCAAATGTACACAACAGATACACATGAATTTGAAAACATTTGCTTTCATACCTGCCTTCCGCACAAGCCTTTTCCTTGGAGGAACATGTCAGTCATTGATGCCATTGCATATTTCTTGATTTCTTACTGAGATTTCACAGTATGGTTTTTTGCAACTAAACAGGCCTGGTCTTTGGATAGAAAAAAAATCTTCGAAGTGTACAGAAGACGAGGGAGATGGTGGGGAAGGGGGGGGGGGGGGAGTGAGGGGTCATCTTTCCGTGGCTTTATGTGTGGCATGAGGTCAGCAGCCTAATTCTTCTTCTTCTTCTTACTTCTTCTTCTTCTTCTTCTTCTTCTTCTTCCTTTACACGACCAACATCATTTTGCTGATGGTTTTGTCGTATTTAGGGAGATTGCCGAAGATTGCGCTGTTGTGAGGATTTAGAGGGAGGGGAAAAAGGGGGGGGGGGGGGGGGGGGGGGGGGAGGGGGGATTTTAGGGAATAGTGGTCAGGAGGAGGGTGGGGGGGGGGAGTGTTGGGGGTGGCGGGGAAGGGGGGGGGGGGTGGGTGTGTTTCAGGTTCTAAGATGGGAGGCCAGCCTGGACTTGAAACAGTCCAGTGACTCAGCTGTCACAATCTCTCTTGAGGCAACTTGTTCCATTCTGTTAATGGTTTTGTTGTGGTGGTGGTAGTGTGTGTGTGTGTGTGTGTGTGTGTGTGTGTGTGTGTGTGTGTGTGTGTGTGTGTGTGTGTGTGTGTGTGTGACACAGCACTTCGATTTGTGTATTGACTATCACACAATCCCATCCACCCCTCCCCTGTTCTTTTCTACATCCCCCAGCATTCAGTGATGGCTATTGGCCTACCCCGGGAACATAGTGACGAGAGAGAGGGGAGAGAGAGAGAGAGAGAGAGAGAGAGAGAGAGAGAGAGAGAGAGAGAGAGAGAGAGAGAGAGGGGGAGGGAGGGAGAGCGAGAGAGACAGACAGACAGACAGAGTTCTTGAATCTTTAGAAAATTAGTATCACAAGAATACCGATGGCCCTTCTTCCCATTCCCCCGTCCCATCCCCACTCCTCAACCCACCCCCACATACGTGTACAATCTCTCTCTGTCAGTCTGTCTGTCTCTTTCTCGCTCTTCAGTCTCTCTCTCTTTCTCTCTCTGTCTCTGTCTCTCTCTCTTCACTTTCGCTCTTTTCTCTCTCTCCCCCCCCCCCCCCCCTCTCCCGTCTCTCTCTCTCTCTCTCTCTCTCTCTCTCTCTCTCTCTGTGTCTCTCTCTCTCTCTGTCTCTCTCTCTCTCTCTTCCCCCCCCCCTCCTTTTCTCCAGCCTCCTCCTCCTCAGTCCTCAATCCCACTCCCACCACCCCCCACCCCCGCGCCCCTCTTGGACAGTGTTTATCTGAATTGTTCATTCGTGGAACTGACGCCATCACCACGTACCGTGGCCACACTACCCTGACTCTCTGACTGATGATCAACCGACAACCATCGGCTTGCACAGATTTCCTTTCACAGTGACACGTGAGCTGAGGGAGTGTGGGTGGGTGGCTGATCCAAAGCAGAGTCTTGGGATCCGCCCACAGTGTGTGTGTGGGGGGGGGGGGTGGGGGTTGGGGTTGGGGGGTGGACAGGATGGGGATGGATGGGCGGAGGAGGCATGGAAGAGGGGAGGAGAGAGGAGAGGGAGGGACGTGCTTCAAGTGTAATTTTGTAACCTGTTCAGGGAAAAGGGAGGGACTAAGGGAGGGGAGGTAACGGACGGCGGATTTCCAGGAAGTCCGGACTCTCCATCTCAGTCGACCCTGAGAACGATTACACAATTCTACGCGCCAGGGAACAAACAACGTTGCTGGATTTTAAAACCAAATCGGCGGGAAAGGGAGAATTTCCAAAAGGCCCCCAACTCCCCACCGCACTGGGCCCGAGAACGTTAACATCTCCAAGGGAACAAACAATACCAGGAGATTTTAACACCAAAACATCTTAAATATTTCAACTAAGGAAAATCAATCGGTAACACCAGCACGTCTCCTGATAATGTCCAGCGCTAATTACCAGTCACAGATGGGTACCATTGATCTCTGTTGAGCTACATGTTCTTTTGAGGGGAATTGTGATCTGTATTCGTAGGCCTACAGCTGGGATGGGGATACCAGAATGCCTCATGTTTAGCGTGATTTAAAAGAAAATTGCAAGAACATCATCAGCTACATCTCCTTGGTATAAAGAAAGGTGCTGACCTGACTGCATGCAGATTTCTCACGAAGTCCAAATATACCCATGAAGCGAGTTCGCCATTTCGGCCAGTTCTTAGCTCGATCGTCTAAATCTTTGGGTGGAGGAAGATGCATATGTGTATGATAATCAGATCTGGATCATTACGTTGCAGGAGCCAATCAACGGCTATAAACACGACGGAACAGGGAGAGCGCAAAACATAGTTAAAGAGGCCACCACTTTATCCCAACAGTCTTCTATTAGGTTCCCTGTCATCATCATCATCATCATCATCATCATCATCATTATCATCCATTTGGACGGCCCCAATCAACTGGTTGATTACCATGCCATACTATGGAGGTTGTGTGTGAGATGGAAAGCCAGTGTAGGAAGATAAAGACCTACGACAGTGGGAAAAACATATAAACTGGGGGAGCCCTACTCTATGTGGATTTTATCAGCAGACTACTGTAATTTTCGCTCTTCATCTGGAAACAAGTTCCAGACTAGCTGAATCTGGTTCGCCCTAACAGTGAAACAGGCCCCAAAAATAACTTTACAGATCACAGTTTTACTAGGGAAAGAATGGGATGGGGTGGCGACCAATTCCTACCTAAACTAACTAACTATTTCTCAGTTTTTAGTTTGTGGTACCCTTGACATGAGAGTGTGTCAAGGATTCCAGCCTTCATCTCCGCCTCTGGCAGGTTGTTCCAGACCCGGGTGGTGTTTGGACGCCCATGACGCTACTACGTCCATGACGCTACCACAATGTGATGATATGTGATGATAATTATGTTGTTCAAGAAAGAAAGATGGACAGTCGATAGACATACAGTCTTCCAAAGAGCCACGCGAGGAGACAGTTTACATTGACGACCGTTTTTATTCTCTCGCTCGATCTCGTTCACCACAACAGTGATGTCCCTTAAGTATACCCCCTTCCCTCCCCCCCCCCCCCCCCCCCCCCCCCCCCCCCCCCCCTTCCCCAACCAAAAAATAATGGTAATACTGTGCACACAAACTTGTTAGTTTGTTGTTGTTGTTGTTTTGTTAACTGCTATTCATATTGCCATTAAACAGTTCCGAAATGATTTTCACCGTCAGTCAAATCAGAGACGTGAAGGAAAACTCTGCGTCTCTGGTGAAATACTTCCGTTTTCAACTTCCGGGAGAGGGAGCGGCTAAAACACACACCAAGTTGTAAATCTAGTTGCTACTGGGGACAGTCTGTTTCATCATGGTACTCCATGTTAGTATTCTTCTCTTCTTCTTCTTCCTCAGAGCAGCCGCCATCAATGAGTTGATGATCTTGCCACTATTTAAGGTCCGCGTTGTTGGTTGTCAGGGTGACAGGAAAAGCCGGTAACCAGGGTTATCTTCTTAAAATACTGGTTCACACAAAAACGAGTAGGTCACCAGTGCGCATGTTAAAAAGTAAAATAAAATAAAATAAAATAAAATAAAATAAAGTGCGACTCAGCCTGTTGGCCCCTGGAGCGAAATTTGGCAACAAGGAGTCGCACAAGGAGATTCAGGCCCAGGTAACCATAAAATATCTGGGCAGGTTAAAATAGAAAAATCAGTCAATATGCAGATCTCAAGACTGTCGTATCAGTTTGATTCCTGAATGAGACTGCATTTGTGGCAGTCTTGATGGCACCCAGGAGTGAGTTCCACAGCCGTACAGAACTAGGATAAAAAAAGAACGTAGATGGCTGTCAATATTTGATGCAGGTATGGCATAAGATTGACCGCCACTCCTGGTGCTACTTTTATTCAGTACTAGTTGTTCCATTGGGATATCAATTAGTTTAGCTCTGCCTTTGAAGGAGAGATTAAGTTTGATAAAAGCTCTTCTCTCTTCTAAAGGTTCCATTCTAATTCCCTCATGTTCTTCCTAGTATTCCCCTTCTCTCTGATATGGTTCCCTGTTACGAACCGTGCTGCTCTGTTCTGAATCTTTTCGAGGTTATCAATGTCCTTTTGATGGTAAGGATCCCAGACTGAGCAACCATATTCCAGCACTGGTCTAACCAGTGTTTTGTAGCAGTCGTCTTTAACCTTTTTGGGGCAGTCGTTGATATTCCTGTATAAGAAAACTAAGATGTTATTTGCTTTATTGTAGTAGATCCGGCTAATGAGTTGTAAACAGGAGCTGCAGACCTGGCCAGAGGCTCTGTCGACCTGCCCCACTGATTATTAAGGGTGAGCCCCTCACCTAGCTCCACCCCAGCCTCCTTTCTTTCTTTTGTTTTAAAAGTGGAAGAAACAGTTATTGAAATGCCAAGGGGAAGAAGCTCTTATGAGACCGGTAGTGTTATCATTGAGCAGTATTTCATTTCTTTGTTGAATGGTTGTGCTGTTGGTATGACGTCAGAGGTTGAGCAGCATTTCATTTCTTTGTTGAATGTTTGTGCTATTGGCATGCCATGTCATTATATTAATTCTGTCTGCCAATGAAACGTTAATTGTGAGTCATTTTGGAAAGATAACAAATATGCTTGTTCAGTGATGGCATTGGAGAGAGTGCAGAGAAGGGCCACAAAACTATAAATTACCAATGTGTGAATGATTAACTACAGACTCAACTTTCACATGGAACATTTAGAGGGATGGTAGATTGATATTTAGTTATACGCATAGCACAGGTCAAAAGTACATACATGTACAGCTTGGTGTACAAAATGTTAACACTTGCAAGCACACATACTATACACATATATGGAGCACACATGTCCAGATATGCATATGCGCATGCACTGACTGACTGAAAACAGTTCATTGCCAGATTAACCCATGGTTGTACTGACGATTAAGAAAACATGAACAGAATGTCTGCATTTATTATTTAAAGAAAAGGAACATAGCTAACCCCCCCCACCCTCCACACACACAAACACACAAATACACACATCTCCATATGAACATCGCACACACACACACACACATACACATACACACACTCTCTCTCTCTCTCTCTCTCTCTCTCTCTCTCTCTCTCTCTCACCACCACACACACACACACCACACCAGAATACCATCCTACACACAGGGGGTCGGAATAGCTCAGTTGCTAAAGTGCTGGACTCGTGATCATGGGGTTGCGGGTTTGAATTTCGGTACAGGGGGATTTTTTCCCTCGGAGTTAAAATTGGTTCTGACTCATTCCCCATTCAGTCCTTTAAATGAGACTATAAACTGAGATTCCGTGAGTGAATGCACGCACAACTTCTTGCGCACACGTAAAATACCATCACCAACTTTCGGAAGAGAAGGCCAGTTTGGCCGTTGGTATGGATGACATGTTACACATAGCATGCACCTTCCCCAAAGATGGAGTATGGCTGCCTCAATGCAGGACAAAAAAATGGTCATACACAAAACTCCTGCCTGTCTATACAGGCAGTGTCCACAGGAGTATCAGCCTGCATACCCAGAAAGAAAGAAATCTTACACACACACACCCTCGTACACTAGCACATGTACACACATGCACTCACTCTCACAAACACACACATTTACACACACACACACACACACACACACACACACACACACACACACACACACACAAA
>JADBJO010003114.1:35000-67500 GCA_016801955.1 Conus betulinus
AGTCTCTCCAACTATATACACAGTAACCAGCTCTCAGATTGATGTCATACACAGTTTGTGCCTGGTTAATGGGAGTGCAGAAAAACCACTGCAGTGATAGTTAGTTGTCACCAGCAGTTCAAACACACAACTGGAAAATTATTCTTAAAAATCAAAATTTTATTTGGGATAGACAGCAGCCAAATTTTACGGGGAACTACTCTCATACATATTCATTTCTATTACTATGATAAAGGGTACCCTTATTACAGAAGTGATTTTTGGTTGATTTTTTTTTTTCCTACCAGCCCCCTTCAACACATCACTAAAGAACAAATGCAGTTTTATAGCAATGTTAATGTGAAAATCACTCTTTACGGAATACAGCCTAAGTCAGTGCCTGTGTGTGTATATGTTGAACATCAATTTGCAGTTCAAAACAGTCAGCAGATAGCAGGAGTTGTTGGAATGAGAGAGAAAGAAAAAAGAGGGAACAGCAGGGGAGGGGGGTGAGAGTGGGAGAAGAGGGACAGGGACTAAGTGAGAAGTGGGAGGAGGGTGCAGTGGGATGTGGGAGGAGGGGGAAGGACATAGGGAAATGCACACTCAGTACTACACACACACACACACACACACACACACACACACACATTCACTCTCTCTCTGTCTCTCATACACACACTCACACAGACACACACTCGCATGCGCGCGTGCACACACACACACACACACACACACACACACACACACACACACACACACCTGTATTGTTACCTGTATTGTATTCCATTATTTGACACTACCTTACACTGGACATCACATTTCAGACCTTCACACTCCTCCATGACCCTATCTTTGTACCAGGTGGTGTCCCCAAATAGTCCCATTCCTTTCATTTCAATCTGTCTGCATAGAGCCACCTGGCGTGTACCTTGACCAGCATATATAACAAAAGGTAAAATCAGCTTTCAGGCACACTAGAAATTCCCACAACAGTAGAATTGTGCCCATCTGTATACTCCACTCACAGAAAAGTAATGGCTTCTGACAGGGTGACCAGTACCATGATAAAAACAAACATGGTATTGGAGTCTTCTCATTCTGACATGGTGACCATGATGAAAACAAACATGGTATTGGAGTCTTCTCATTTTGACATGGTGACCATGATAAAAACAAACATGGTATTGGAGTCTTCTCATTCTGACATGGTGACCATGATGAAAACAGACATGGTATTGGAGTCTTGTCATTCTGACATGGTGACCATGATAAAAACAGACATGGTATTGGAGTCTTGTCATTCTGACATGGTGACCATGATAAAAACAACAAACATGGTATTGGGGTCTTGTCAATCTGACATGGTGACCATGATAAAAACAAACATGGTATTGGAGTCTTGTCAATCTGACATGGTGACCATGATAAAAACAAACATGGTATTGGAGTCTTGTCATTCTGACATGGTGACCATGATAAAAACAAACATGGTATTGGAGTCTTGTCATTCTGACATGGTGACCATGATAAAAACAAACATGGTATTGGAGTCTTGTCATTCTGACATGGTGACCATGATAAAAACAAACATGGTATTGGAGTCTTCAATCTGACATGGTGACCATGATAAAAACAAACATGGTATTGGAGTCTTGTCAATCTGACATGGTGACCATGATAAAAACAAACATGGTATTGGAGTCTTGTCATTCTGACATTTGAACCCTCTGTGACAGCAACTTTTCAGTGTGGCTGTGTCAAAATCAGAGGGATGCAACTCCAGTATTTGTAAAGGAAAACTATGAAAAATATGGGATGCCTGAGTCTGTGCATGTATATGCACACACATACATGTACATGCACTTGTACACACATACGCACAAACACATACTTGCACGCATGCACACTCTCACACACATGCACATTCATACACACATGTACTCACACACACATGCACACTCACACACACACATGCACACACACACGCACGCACACACACACACACACACACACACACACACACACACACACACACACACACACACACACACACACACACTTGCACACATGCATGCACTTGGATGTTATTAGTTCTCCAGTGTGTTTCAAAGTCATCTCTCCCATCATCTGTTATTTACTGTCACTGTTTGTTGAAAATACTGGTATGGAATTGTATGATACTATGAATTTTGACATTTTCCCCTCATGGCATATATTGATGAAAAAAGGTCATTCTGGTTTCTGCCAGCTATGTGGTCCAGTGGTTACAGTCATGGATTTTGTGGGCAGGGTGGTGACAGATTCAGTTCTTAGTAGAATCATATATTTGTGTGACATCAACATATGCATTGTTACAGTTAAGAACTTTGAGCCATTCTGTTTCGCTGAAATAATTTCATATTGATTTCTTACACTAGTGATATATTCAAATGTGCCATACTGCATGTTGTCAGAAGCTTTTTGTGTGGCAATTTGTGTATGTCTGAGCCTGTCCCACCCAATACAGGAGTGCATAGTTTTTGTTTTGTTATATTCATGCAGTGTGTGCGGTGTGTGTGTTGGTTTTGGAAATAAGTGACATGAAATTAAGATCGTTTAATGTTATAATGCAGGCTGGCTTAATTACCATTCAGTTTCTTACACAGTGTGATTTATTCTCTGGAATCCTTGGTGTTCTCAGTTTGGTGTGTTCAACAGTGTTGTGCTGTAGGAGGGGAAAAAAGGATTTGAATACAAGTTGAGGTTGTCCAGGTCCTGCTGACTTCAGTGTCAATGCTGCCAGACAAGAAGTCTCAGCAGCTGATGATAGTGGAGGTTGTCCAGGTCCTGCTGACTTCAGTGTCAATGCTGCCAGACAAGAAGTCTCAGCAACTGATGATAGTGGAGGTTGTCCAGGTCCTGACTTCAGTGTCAATGCTGCCAGACAAGAAGTCTCAGCAACTGATGATAGTGGAGGTTGTCCAGGTCCTGCTGACTTCAGTGTCAGTGCTGCCAGACAAGAAGTCTCAGCAACTGATGATAGTGGAGGTTGTCCAGGTCCTGCTGACTTCAGTGTCAGTGCTGCCAGACAAGAAGTCTCAGCAACTGATGATAGTGAGGTTGTCCAGGTCCTGCTGACTTCAGTGTCAGTGCTGCCAGACTAGAAGTCTCAGCAACTGATGATAGTGGACAGTGTTAGGTCTGACCAGCAGCATGTTGAGCTAATGCGCAAGTTAGACATTTGCCATGTTGTATCAGTGACACCTGCATTCTGTCATTCATCTTATTAATTAATTGATTTATCCATCAGGCGTAAATCCTGTGCAGCGTGTTCTCATAGCATAGCAGATGTGGTGTGCATTATATAGACTAGCCTGCATGTAGTGACACCACTTTGATGAAACTGAAACCAGAAACCCTTGGTCCCTGGCAAGCAGCTGGGCTACAGGCGGCATGCATTTTAATGGCACCTGATTCCCAGTTTAGGTTGCCTGGGTTCTCCAAACAGTATTCAGTGTGGAATTATGTGACCCTGTCATGCCCTGCTGTCCTGATGACTTCTTTTTTTTTCTTATGGTCCACTCACAGTGAAACATATTCTTTTAGAGTGTTACGCCTTGCATGATGTGAGACATCAATACTTCACAGCAGACTCCACCAGAAACATTATTCAGAGACGCCCCACCTGATGTGATCATTGAATTTCTGAAAGAGATTAACCTGCTGTCGCCAGGTGCTAAAAGTGCACATATTTCTCAGTCACCTTAGCAGAAGAAATGTTTGTTCAAGAGTTACCTTCGCCCTCATCTCCCTTGATTGATGAATCTTGTTTTATTTTGTGTAAACTCTTTGAAATATGAATGCCTCAGAACCCACATAATTATACATTCGTCTCAGAAGGCACAAAAATCAATGTGTTTTATTCGTTACAACTGTACTGGACTGAAAAGTCCATATTTTTCTAAACTGATATTTTGCACTGTTAATTTTAGTACCGTTTTGAGTCCTATCTGGCCAAACCTTGAATATTTCTTGATTTTGCAAAAAGTATAGGAAAAACTGTAGAATCCCAAAAAAAGTAAAGTCCCTAAGCTGTCATTTTGTATATTGCATGCCTAGGATATTTTGCCTAGGAGATTTTTTATACTTGCCACAGTACGAAATGACTGACAGCGCTGTCCTCTCTTGAACAGTCATCTCTTCGTTGCACTCGCTGTCATTGTCAGAGTTTTGATCTAAATTATCATTCTATGAATTTCAGACTTCATTATTGAAATCTTGTTAATGATTGCATTTCTGTGATAAATATAACTGAAACTATATAACAATTACTACTTGGTAGTCCATTTCAACAGAGTATTTTTTTTTTTTTTAATGAAAATCTTATCAAAAGCTCATGTCAACAGCCATACAGTGAGGAAAGCCAGTTGTGTTTTGAATCGATTTTCAAAGACAAAGTTTCTCCACTCAGATAGTCTTGGATAATTAGATTTATATGTGTGAAGAGAGGGAAATGCCTGCTATTCTTCATTACAAAATCATTTCATGCTGTTTTGGTATTTCTTATCGCCATAGAGAAAAATATGACAAACTCATTAAAAGTGGTTTCACTCTCGGACTTTAATCATCAATGATTTAATACAGCAACAAAGTGTCAAATGTGACATGCTTTACTTCATTCCTCGAGTTCTGAGGTTTTCATCAATAATGAATATGTTTGAATACTTTGAATGGACGGTGAGCCAGACGACTCGGGAGCTGCGACAGATAGCACAAAGTTCTGTCAGTTGTTGTCTTGTTGGGCCGTTTTGTTGCTGGCTTTGCGGTTTGGCTCACCGCTATATATTTAAAGACACCAACTTGCAACTAACAAAGACAACAACATTTTAAGATTTAACTAACAAGATTACCGTGAAAGAACAACTTGTCCCTTAAAGCTTTTGCTGTGAGGACGTAAATCTCAACCATTCCTTAAAACTCAAATGATGTCTTCTGGTTTGATTGGCAATATTTATTGACAGCTGTTTCATGATTTCTTTAACATTAGTTTGAAGAGTTTGCGTATGTTTTTAGCTGTGAGCTTTTTGATGCTGACTTCCAAACACAACAGTATGGATTGTAAGGTGGGCACAAAATGCACGATTGGTTTTGTCATACTGGGCTCAAAATTCTAACTGTAAAGAATACTAGACACTGGTGTAAGATATAGGTACAAACAAAATTGTTACTGTAATAAAATGTCTTATATATATATATATATATATATAAATACTGCTAAAACGCCTAATAAAAATCTTAAGGTGCTCAACCCTATTTATCACCCTATTTTTAACATATATATATATATATATATATATATATATATATATATATATATATATATATATATATATATATATATATATTTAAACATCACACGGACTAGCTGTTGTCTTTTGAATGTAAACCAATTCCTATTGACTGTTCTTCAAATTAGTCTTTGTGGTGTGTTTCACTGTGGCTCTCTAGTGGACTGATGTCTGTGGTGTTACACTGTGGCTGTCTAGTGGACTGATGTCTGTGATGTTTCACTGTGGCTGTCTAGTGGACTGATGTCTGTGATGTTTCACTGTGGCTGTCTAGTGGACTGATGTTACACTGTGGCTGTCTAGTGGACTGATGTCTGATGTTACACTGTGACTGTCTAGTGGACTGATGTCTGTGGTGTTACACTGTGGCTATCTAGTGGACTGATGTCTGTGGTGTTACACTGTGGCTATCTAGTGGACTGATGTCTGTGATGTTACACTGTGGCTGTCTAGTGGACTGATGTCTGTGGTGTTACACTGTGGCTATCTAGTGGACTGATGTCTGTGATGTTACACTGTGCTGTCTAGTGGACTGATGTCTGTGGTGTTACACTGTGGCTGTCTAGTGGACTGATGTCTGTGATGTTTCACTGTGGCTGTCTAGTGGACTGATGTCTGTGATGTTTCACTGTGGCTGTCTAGTGGACTGATGTCTGATGTTACACTGTGACTGTCTAGTGGACTGATGTCTGTGGTGTTACACTGTGGCTATCTAGTGGACTGATGTCTGTGGTGTTACACTGTGGCTATCTAGTGGACTGATGTCTGTGATGTTTTCACTGTGGCTGTCTAGTGGACTGATGTCTGATGTTACACTGTGACTGTCTAGTGGACTGATGTCTGTGGTGTTACACTGTGGCTATCTAGTGGACTGATGTCTGTGGGTGTTACACTGTGGCTATCTAGTGGACTGATGTCTGTGGTGTTACACTGTGACTGTCTAGTGGACTGATGTCTGTGGTGTTACACTGTGACTGTTTAGTGGACTGATGTCTGTGGTGTTACACTGTGACTGTTTAGTGGACTGATGTCTGTGGTGTTGCACTGTGGCTGTCTAGTGGACTGATGTGTGTGGTGTTACACTGTGGCTGTCTAGTGGACTGACGTGTGTGGTGTTACACTGTGGCTGTCTAGTGGACTGATGTCTGTGGTGTTACACTGTGGCTGCCTAGTGGACTGACGTGTGTGGTGTTACTCTGTGAACAGCCCCACCTGGAGGAGGACAGGCAGCTGGTCCCCCAGCCCCAGCCAGAGGGACAGGCAGCTGGTCCCCCAGTCCCAGCTGGAGGACAGGCAGCTGGCCCCCCAGTCCAGTCCCAGCTGGAGGAGGACAGGCAGCTGGCCCCCCAGTCCCCAGCTGGAGGAGGACAACCAGCTGGCCCCCCAGCCCCAGCTGCATTAGGGCAGGCCCCTGCTGTCCCTGGCCCCTCCAGGCAAAGGAACAGTGGTCACCGCTATAGGCCCTACGTGAGTACGGGTGCTGCTGGTGGTAGGGCCTGGGCCACTAATGCTGGGAATCTTAGGGAAGGGGAGGGGGTAGGGGACAGGGAAGAGAGGGAGGTGGTAGATAGTGGGAATGGGGGAGGTTAGGACATCAGCCCCTACGACGCTCTTCACGGGCGCGCCAAGCCCCAGTGCGATATGAATCAATTGACTTCCGGACGGAGGGCTACCTCCGTCGTCTGGAAAAGGAAAGGAGAGAAGGGCTCGGCGCTGATTGGTAGAGGGTATGTCATTAGGGAGTAGGGCCATAGGGTGAGTAGGGGGTAGAGTAGGTGTGCAGCCTTTAGTGAAGGGTAGGAGTGATAGGTGTGGGGTCTAGATATATATGGGATTAAATTCTGTAATGTCAGTCTTGGGATGGGAGCAGCTTGAATTAGTTGTAAATCCATTAGAACGGGATCTTCTGTCTTCAGTTTTTGCTAGGCACAGCAGTAGTTTCATGAATAACTTCAGTAAAGTGATTTTTCCCCCTCAAGATAATTGTTTTCATTAAAAAAAGGAAATTAAAGTAGGTATGTAATTGCAAGGTAATTTTGATAGTTTAAGTTTGATCAAGACTAATTTTTCTTTTTTTTTTTCCATAGTTTATCACCTAACATAACAATGGAGCTGAAAGTGTAGGGATGATGTAGATCAGGGCCCAGGCTAAGGATGATTGTAGGATTGTAGGTTTAGCTTAGCATAGGGATAGGGAGGCCAGCAGCACCATTGGGACTCTCTGTTTTTTCTCTTCTGGTTTCTTTTTCTTCCCTTTCTATGCATTTTTGTCACCTTTCTCTAGTGGACAGTATTTGTACATTGAGAGCCTGTTCATTTGTATAAATTCACTTCTTTGTTTGCTCGTTTCTTTAAGATGGGAAAGAGTCTTGATTACATCTTTTTTCTTTTCTTCCTTCTGTTCTCTCTCTCTCTCTCTCTCTGTGTCTCGGTCTTGGTCTCTCTATATCTGATGTCCATCTATAGCTCTCTGTACTTGATGTTGTTTGTGAGGGGAACGTGCCCCTTCCTTCCATTCCCTTCCAAGCCCACCTCTGCACATGTCCATCTGTAGCTCTCTGTACTGGAAGTTGTTTGTGAGGGGAACACGCCCCGTTCCTTCCCTTTGCTAACCCCACCTCTGCACATGTCCATCTGTAGCTCTCTGTACTGGAAGTTGTTTGTGAGGGGAACACACGCCCGTTCCTTCCCTTTGCTAACCCACCTCTGCACATGTCCATCTGTAGCTCTCTGTACTGGAAGTTGTTTGTGAGGGGAACACGCCCATTCCTTCCCTTTGCTAACCCACCTCTGCACATGTCCATCTGTAGCTCTCTGTACTGGAAGTTGTTTGTGAGGGGAACACGCCCGTTCCTTCCCTTTGCTAACCCACCTCTGCACATGTCCATCTGTAGCTCTCTGTACTGGATGTTGTTTGAGAGAGGAACACGCCCGTTCCTTCCCTTTGCTAACCCACCTCTGCACATGTACATGTATAGCTCTCTGTACTGGACATTGTTTGATTCCCATAACACCCCACTGTTCTTCATGATTCAGTCTCCCATTCCCATAACACCCCACTGTTCTTCATGATTCAGTCTCCCATTCCCATAACACCCCACTGTTCTTCATGATTCAGTCTCCCATTCCCATTCCCACTGTTAACACTCCACCATTCACTCCACTGTTCTTCATGATTCAGTCTCCCATTCCCATAATGCATTTTTCTGCCTTTCACACATCCTGTCTGTTCCCATACCAGAGTCACACTATGTCGATTTCTTCTCATTTTGTTTTAAACTGAAGGAAGATCTCTCACTTTTCATGTGCATTTATTTTCTTTTACCCTTTTCACTCTTTCTTAATTTTGCTTTTCAAAAATCTGATCAATTTGTTTCTCGTTTGACTCTGTTCTCTAGTCTCAGTATTTGACTACCAGTACTGAGATAGGCCATCTGATGTGAAGTTTTCACACGGAATGTTTTTTCTTTTGATGTCATTCTCATTAGGTATTATGACAGAAATTTTGAAGACCAAGTGCAAGTTCTTCCTATAGCCTTTGTGTTACCTCTGTGTTGACTGGGTTTTGTTGACAAGGTTTGAATGAAAGCCCCATGAAGGATCACCCATGTCAGGCATTAAGGGGGAAAGATGAGACCAAGTGCCGTGATCCCTAGTTTGGTGTGTCTGTACTCCTGTCTTCTCTTTCACCTGGGTGCTGACTGGGGGCTGTGTGGGCATGGTGTGAATGAAGTTCCTGTCCTACCTGTCTAGGAGGAAGGATGATGCCAAGTGCTGTCTGTCCCAGTGACTGTGTGCAGTGGGCTTGGCTAGGTCAGCACCTGAAGGGATGGATTGTCAGTCCCCCATGGCCATGTGTGTGTCCTTTGTTGTCAGTCTTTCCCACTTCTTTGGGAACCTTGTCACGTTCTCTGCTGTGTTGTGCTGCCATGTTGAAGCCCATCGTTCTGGTCTGTTTCTAGTCGTGTTTCTTGTTTAGTCTTTACGTGTCTTTTCATCCATCTGTTTTTAGTCACTTTTCTTGTTTAGTCATTATGTGTCTTTTCCTCTATGATGTGGTTGGCTGGCCTGCAAACACACACACACACACACACACACACACACACACACACACACACACACACACACACACACACACACACACATGACACACAGACACACACACACACACACACACACACACACACACACATATGACACACAGACACACACACACACACACACACACACACACACACACACACACACACATGCATACAGATGTTGATGTGACAGCCCTTATTGTGCTGATTCCAAATTCACAATTTCCAGCAATTTTCGTATAGACTTCTTTAGTACCTCTCTCTCCCCCTCTTTTCATGTACATATTCCTGATGTTTCTTGTTATTGATTGCGTTGTTCATGCTTTTGAAGCTTTATTTTTGTGCTCATTGTCGTCCACTAGAAAGGTGATATATTTTCTATTAAAAGATTTTGAAAATTTTTGAAATGTAAGAAACTATTGAAAATTCTTTCTGAGAGTTTGTTTTCCACTTTGGATTGAATGAAGCTACAACTTTTTGATGTACTTTTATGTTTCATGTACATAGTTCTTTGAGCGAGCAAAGCCACAAGTTCTTGATATGTTATTTCTTTATGAAATTTCTTAGATTATTTTTGAAAATTTTGAATCTCAATGTTTGTATGTGTGTGTTGTTTGAGTGGTGGCAAGTTTTGTTTTGTGCACCCTTAGAATGTACAGAAAGCATAATAATTTCACGTGCCTGTACTGGCATTACTTCCATGCTGCTCAGTGGTAAGGAAGGGTGGAGCGGAGTTGTCGACCCATTAACATTTGAGCTGGAGATGCTAGGTTGACCACAGGAGTGTTGTGGTATTCTGTTGACATGTCATGGCGTGCAAAGTGGACTGACAGTGTTCTGATGACAGTGGCATCCAAATACAACTGCAAGGAGCTCTCACAAGGGGGGGGGGGGGGGGGGGGGGGGGGGATGCAATAGGTCTGCCCTCTTGGAATAGGGCAGCTCCAAGTCCAAACTTGCTGGCATCTTCTTGCAAGGTAATCGTTACAGATTGGGAGGGGAAATGGGGAGGGGGCAGAGAGGGGGTTCTGCCTGATGACAAATGGGTGGATGCTGCTTGGGTTCCTGGGGAAGTCGATGACCATCTCCTCTGTCTCAGTGACACTGAGCTGAAGGAAGTTCCTGTCACACCAGTCCACCAACTCGCCCACTGCCTCTGGGTATTTGGTTTTATCAGAGTCCTGGATCAGTCTGTAAGTGACGTATCATCTGCGTACTTGATCTGCAGATTGCATGCCCTCCTGGTGCGGCAGTCAGCTGTGTAGATGATGAACAGGCAGGTGACAGAACACATCCCTGTGGGGCTCCTGTATTGGTCACCAGGACATCAGAGACAACCTGGCCAACTGCAACCTGCTGTGGTCTGTGGAGTCAGGAAGCTGAAGATCCATTTGATGATCTCTGGGTTAACAGCCATGGCCAGGAGTTTCCCCAACGAGGAGAATGGGGCTGAATGGTGTTGAAGGCACTTGAGAAGTCCACAAAACAGTACCCTGGCGAATGTCCCCAGCCTATCAAGGTGTTGGTGGAGGTGGTGCATCATTGTCAGGATGGCATCTTCAGTGCTCCTACCTGTGGTGTAGGCAAACTGCAGTGTATCTTGGTCGTCTTCAATCTCTCTCCTGAGGTGCTTGAGGATAATTTTCTCATCACAATTCATGGGGACTGATGTTAGCGCCACTGGTCTGTTGTCGTTGAGTTGACTGACCACTTTCTTCTTTGGCACAGGAATGATCATGGATGACCTCCATAATCGCGGGACATGGCCTTCCTGAAATGATCTCAATCTTGGCATAGTTTTGTTGAGTTTGAGTAAACAATTTGGATGGGAATGCAATAGGTCTGCACTCTTGGAATAGGGCAGCTCCAAGTCCAAACTTGCTGGCGTCTTCTTGCAAGGTAATCATTACAGATGGGAAAGGTGAAATGGGGAGGGGAAATGGGGAGGGGGGCAGAGAAGGGGGGAGGGGAGGGGGGGTGGAAAGGGGGGGGGGGAGGAGGGGGGGGGTGGGAAGGGGGGGGGGGGGGGGGGGGGGGGGGGGGGTGGGGTGGGGGGGGGAGGGGAGGGGAAGGTGTGTGTATGGATGTGTGAATGTGTCATTCACAGGGCAACATTATTGGGGGCATATACTATCTTATTTTTTTTGTGTGTGCAGGTATCTGAAGACTGATGAAGAAGACAGTGGACCATTTGGAGGGCTGGAAATGAGGTGAGACGTGTGTGTGTGTGTGTGTGTGTGTGTGTGTATGTGCAGGGGTTCACATCCATGTCGGACACCTTTTATTTGTCCGTTCCTTTTTGAGATTGTCCGGTACAAATTTTGAAAAAAAGGACACAGGTCCGATACTTTTTCTTCTTTGGAGGTCATTGTCTGATACTTTTATCAAATAGCTCAGACATCAGAATGAGAAAATACCAAAAAATAATTTGTGAACAACAAATTACACTACTAACAACAATTTCATCTCTTTTCAGGATTTTTTTACTGGGTGTCTTTTTTGACTGCGCACCGACTCTGTCGTCTGCTCATGCAGCAGGAACTGAACCTGATTTTCTTTTGAAAGAAGAGTTCCACTGTGTGCCACCTCTGTGAAGCTAGTGTGCTCGAACGAAAGTTTGTCGAAGACAAATGCGATCAAAATCTTCAAAAATGCCTAAAGCTAAAAAGTTACCCAAAGTAGCAGAAAAAGAATAAAAAAAACCCTCTCATTTGTGCGACTACAGCAAAGTGAACAATCGACGTCAGGTGAAAGGGAGCTTTCCGTGCAATCAACTGAGAAATCTGGTCAGAAAACTTCGTCTTTATCAGAACAGAAAGTAAAACGAACATTTTTTTTTTTGGATTGACAAAATTCAGTATCTGAACTGTTCTTGAATTACTAGTATTGTTCAAATAGTATTAATTTTTAATGAGTTTTTATTGACTGTTCTTAAAGCTAAAAAGAGTAATTTTTTTTAAGAGTTTTTTATTTGTTATTTGGTTTTTTAATGCATGTTTTTTGGTTTTTTAATGCTTTTGGGGTGGGTGGGGGGGGGGGGAGTCGTGTTTGGAAATGTCCGGTAAAATTTTGAGAGTGCAGGACAATGTCCTGTACTTTTTTCATCCTGCAGGACATGTGTCCCTTTACCCCTTGTCATGGATGTGAGCCCCTGTCTGTGTGTGTGTGTGTGTGTGTGTGTGTGTGTGTCTCAAGATGACTACAGACATTGGACGGAGAGGAGGGCTGAATGTGAGATGAGTGCGTAGTGGTTGTGTCTGTCTGTGAGTTGGGAAGGAGAAGAGGGAAAAGACAGGAGGATTGTAGACAGGGGAGGGTGGGGAGGGGAGGGGAGGGAGGGGTGTGGGGAATGGGATTGTGGTCGTGTGGGAGTGTGTTTCAATCCCAGGGGAAGCATTGTTTGGGGCGTAGACTTCAACTCCTGATGTTTTTTCTGTGCAGGTGGTTCCAGACTGCTGACGACCCTGGATCGTGTGGAGGGCCGGAGACGTAGGGTCTCTTTCGCTCTGTGTGTGTGTCTCTTTTGCTGTGTGTGTGTGTGTGTGTGTGTGTGTGTGTGTGTGTGTGTGTGTGTTTTTACAGTCACAATAGTGTTACCGGGATTTCTTCTTAACTTAGTTGTGTTTTCTATGCAGGTGTCTCAAACTGACTGCAGGCATTTGAAAGAGAGGAGGGCCAAATGTTAGGTGAGTGAGAGCATGTATCTCTATCTGTTTGTGAGGTAATGAAGAGGAGGAGGAAGGAGAAGGGGGGGGGTGGAGAGGGAGGGGCAGGGATTCAAAGGTGTATGGTGTGAGTGTGTTTGTTCAAAGGGACATCGCTGTTTGGATGAATATGTGTTAACTCAGTTGTGTTATCTGTGCAGGTGTCTCACGATGACTACAGGCATTGGACAGAGAGAAAAGCCAAGCGTGAAGCGTGAGATGAGTTTATGCATGGATCTGTGTATTTTGAGGTTGAAAGAGAGGAGTAGGGAGGGAGATGGAGGGCAGGGAAGGGGGTAAGACTGGAGGGAGGGGGCATGTGGAAGGGGGGTGGGGAAAAAAGCATGAGGGAGGGTGGAGGTGGAGGGGAGACGGGGGAGAAGAATATGTATGTGCATGAGTGTGTGTGTTATTTACAGGCAACACATTGTTTGGGGTCTACATATTAACTCGTCATGTTTTCTTGCAGGTGTTGCAAAACTGCTGAAGAAGACGCTGGTCATCTCAAAGGATGACCTGTGAGTCATCAGACCCAAAAGATAGAGTTTGGATTTTTCTGTACATTAGGTGCAGATCTGCCAATGGATCGTGTTGAGGGAACTGTTGTTGGTTAGTACTTCCATGTATGTGTAAGTGTGCTTTAGGTCTTCGAATTCAGACAGCAGCTTTGGATGAGTTTAGATTAGGTGTGTTGCCATAGCATTGTAGTGCAGCCAGTTCTGTGCTTTGACATGAGATGTGAAGGTAGTCACTTGTGTGGAATGTGTCTGAAATGTTCAGTCATTGCATGGAGTAAGTAATGTTCATTCTCTTACAGGCTGGCATGCATGTTTGTAGCTAGCACTGGCATTGGCTCTCTGTTTGCATTCCTTTTTCCCCCTGTTTTGCTATTTACAAAATTTTTTTTTTTTTATTAACAGTTAAACATAGACATTATTTTGTTTGAAATTGTTTTATAAAGACACATACTAGCCGTGTATTAGGAAGAAATGAAATATATTTTGTATGTCTGACATTGTGCATGTGTAAGTTTCCTATTTGATGTGCTCTATACACATCATTTTGATACAGAAATTGCTTTCGAGAAATGGCTTATGCTGGGTTTTTAGCTCTGCTTACATCTGATGTAATTGCAGCAGAAGACCTTATATCTGGGCAATGTGTTTTGAAAGCTGTATCGAAAAAAAAGCAGCCTTGGTTCCTCCTGTCATGTGGGCAGGTTTGCATGTGTGTGTCCTCATCTGTTCAGACTTCATAGTGCAGCCTCTTTTTAAACTCTAGTTTCTCAAAGCTAACGGAAAGAACATTGACGGTGAATGTTTTCCTACAGGGAAGCTGCACATCTGCCTGCGACTGATGTTTAGTGCAACATCTTTTGAAAACGGATCAAGATCCAGTGCTGCAAAGGAACAGAAGTTCTTCCTCCTGTCTTGTAAGTAGATGTGTGCAGAAAATGTCTAAACTTTGATCAAGATTTGGATAACATCATGTGTGTTGTTTCATGAATTGTCAGTCATTGCATTCAGTACAGGTTGGCATGCATGTTCATAGTTGGCACAGGCACCCACACTTTCCATACCTAAGCTTTTTATTTCCCCCATTTTCTTCTTTACAAAATGTTGGTTTTACTAATAGCAACATTAGAAATTATTTGGTGTTCAGGAATAAACCATTGGGGTGTACTTAGTGATTTTTTGTTCATTAAGTGTGTATAGACTATATTTTGTTCGCATGAAACTGTGCACGTCCAAAGTTGTGTGTTTCTTTTTCATATGATCACTCAAAGGATGACTTGTGAGTCATCAGACCTAATGATAGAGTTTGGATTTTTCTGTACTTTGGGTGAGTTCCTAATGTAATAATTTGAAAAGAGGTCTGTTTGATGTCATCTGTTTGAAACAAAAGGGTAACTGATTCTTTGCTGTTCTTGCTTTACAGTGGTGATGGAGATCTGCCTGCAGCTGGTCTTTAATGCCGCACCTGACCTCATCTGAGCAGCGTTCTATGAATGTTGTTCCATTCATACAGAAAGCACTTCATCCTCAGATCTTGTAAGTAAGAGGGATGGAGTAAGTGGTGGGAGGGGAATGAGCGTAGAGAATTCTTAAACTTTGACAAGAGCTTTGGATGACACTAAGATCATGTGTGTCATAGCACTGTAGTGCAACCAGTTGTTCACTTCGACAGAAGCTGTGAGTGACTTTGGTAATAAGTTTGTAATGAATTTGGTAAAAAGTGTTTAATATGTCATGTTTTGATCTAATTTTTTGCATAAAATAATGTGCACTGTTGCATGTTGCCTTGTATTTTATTGTTAGCTATGGCATTGACACTGAACTCTGTAGGCATGTGTTTTTGCCCCCAAGTTTTGGTATTTGCAGAATGTTTGTTTTGATAACAACAGTATTAAAATACTGGGGTGTACATGATGATTCTCCATTTATTAGGAGTATATGGACTGTTTTGTTTTGGGGTGCATGAAACTGCATGTGTTGAATTTGTGTTTGATGCATTCTATGTATCGTTTTTATATGATTGCTCAAAGGATGGTGCGTGAAGCTTCTGTCCTAAAGATGCAGTGTGGATGTTTCTTACTTTAGGTGTGGTCCTAATATGATTATTTGAAGATCTCCGCTTGATGTTATCTATTGGAAACAATCTTCTTTTACAGTCATCCTGCAAATCTGCCAGTGGATTCGTGTTGGGGTGAACTGTTGTTGGTTAGTGCTTTCATATATGTGTAAGTGTGCTTTAGGTCTTCGAATTCAGACAGCAGCTTTGGATGAGTTTAGATTGGGTGTGTTGCCATAGCATTGTAGTGCAGCCAGTTCTGTGCTTTGACATGAGCTGCGAATGGTAGTAACTTGTGTGGAATGTGTCTGAAATGTTCAGTCATTGCATGGAGTAATGTCTTTCATTCTCTTACAGGCTGGCATGAATGTTTGTAGCTAGTGTTGTTTATTACTATTTTTAGTTTATGACTATATTTTGTCTGCATGGAACTGTGCATGTTTAAATTTTACGTTTGATGTGCACCATTCATTTTCATGTGATTACTCAAAGGATGACTTGTGAGTCATCAGATCCAAAGATAGAGAGTTTGGATTTTTCTGTACTTTGGGTGAGGTCCTAACATAATAGTTTAAAAAAGAGGTCTGCCTAATATTATTTGTTTGAAACAAAAGGATAAGTGGTTCCTTCTTATTCTTGCTTTACAGTGGTGATGGAGATCTGCCTCCAGCTGATCTTTGATGCAGCACCTGACCTGATCTGAGCAGCGTTCTGTGAATGCTGTTCCAGCAATACAGAAAGCTTCTCTTCCTCTCATCTTGTGAGTAGAAGGGAGGAGTGGGGATAGGGGTGTGAGAGTAGAAAATTCTTAAACTTTGACAAGAGCTTTGGATGACATTAAGATCATGTGTGCTATAGTACTGTGGAGCGAGTATGTGTGTGATATGTCATGAATTGTTTTTATTCATTGCATAGAGTAATATAATAGTCTTATGAATTTTTATTTAGTCAATGCATAGAATATCTAGTGGGCATATGTGCATATCTTGTGTCCTCATCTGTTCAGACTTCATAGTGCAGCCTCTTTTTAAACTCTAATAGTTTTCCAAAGCTAATGAAAAGAGAATTAACAGGGAAATGTTGTTTCCTGCAGGGAGGCTGCAGATTTGTCTGGTGCTGATGTGAAAGCAATGAGGAGACACATCTGGCTGGAGAGACACGTCTGGCTGGAGAGACACATCTGGCTGGAGAGAACAGTGAGGAGACGTCTGGCTGGAGAGACACATCTGGCTGGATTGCCTCTGCCTCTTCTGTCTGGTGCTGATGTGAAAGCAGTGAGGAGACACGTCTGGTTGGATTGTATCCATTGAAAAAAAAATCCCTTTTCCCTTTCTGTCTTCTGTGCAGAGCTGCCACATTGTGCTGTTATTGTGCTGTAACTCTGTTGACTATTTTTTGTAAAGGACAGTTTATATGTCAAGTCAAATGGCAAGAAAATTGGTGAGGATTTGATGAGATTGTCATCTTAGTAGGCAGTGGTGTGACTGAAAGTGCTATGAAGTTTCTGGCTGACTTGTTGCATTGCATACAAGTTCTAAGCTTAAACTTCGAATATCACACTTAAAATGTCAAAACGCTACACTTGGTGCTTTTGAGGAATTGGCAGCTCTACCTTTGTCACTTTCTACCATTTTGTGGCTGCCTCCCATGAAGTTTTCCCTTTTGTCGTCTCCCATGTCACACTTCACTATACTCAACCATTTTCTGTCTCCTTGAAGTTTTCCCTTTTGTCGTCTCCCATGTCACACTTCACTATACTCAACCATTTTCTGTCTCCTTGAAGTTTTCCCTTTTTGTCGTCCCCCATTTCAAACTTCACTGTGCCAGGTTCAGTGTTCAGAACTAGACCTAGAAAATAGGTCCAGTGCTGGTCATGTGACAGCCTCTGCAAAGTACAGTATGGTATGGCAGGCAGTGGCTGTTTTCTCTGCCTCCTCTGTATAGTACAGTATGGCAGGCAGGGTCACTGTTTTATCTGCCTCCTCTATATAGTACATATGGCAGGCAGTCACTGTTTTATCTGCCTCCTCTATATAGTACAGTATGGCAGGGCAGTCGCTGTTTTATCTGCCTTCCTCTGCAAAGTACAGTATGGTATGGCAGGTGGTCACTGTTTTATCTGCCTCTTCTATATAGTACAGTATGGCAGGCAGTCACTGTCTTTTTTATCTGCCTCCTCTGTATAGTACAGTATGGTATGGCAGGCAGTCACTGTTTTATCTGCCTCCTCTATATAGTACAGTATGGCAGGCAGTCGCTGTTTTATCTGCCTCCTCTGCAAAGTACAGTATGGTATGGCAGGTGGTCACTGTTTTATCTGCCTCTTCTATATAGTACAGTATGGCAGGCAGTCACTGTTTTATCTGCCTCCTCTGTATAGTACAGTATGGTATGGCAGGCAGTCACTGTTTTATCTGCCTCCTCTGTATAGTACAGTATGGTATGGCCGGCAGTCATTGTTTTCTCTGCCTCCTCTGTATAGTACAGTATGGTATGGCCGGCAGTCACTGTTTTATCTGCCTTCTCTGTATAGTACAGTATGGCAGGCAGTCATTGTTTTATCTGCCTCTTCTGTATAGTACAGTATAGCCTACTGACTCACAGTGTGAGGTGTCTGTTGGTACCTTCTCACTGACTCTGTGTGTGTGTGTGTGTCCCTTCTTTCCATATCTTTTTTTATTCAACTTTTTTTGTGAGCTCCATCTCCATGCTCTATTCTGCAACTGCCCTCTCGTTATGTTACTCATGAAAACATCATTCATCCTTAAAGTACTTAAAATTCAAAGACATATTTAGATTGCTCTTACTTTTGCACTATTATGTGGGTGAATTCAAGCTCTTTGATTCTGCTTGGTTACCAGCACATTGATAACAAACTGTGTACAAGATATGTTGTGTTACAACTTTGAGACATGTGTGTCTATGTATAGCTGAGGTTATCATTTTTGAACCATATATTAATTGCTGGACTTTCATTCCTCCCCCCCCCCCCCCTCCCCCCTCTATTATAGTTTGGTGACTGCTACATTTTCTTTTTCTCTCCTCCCCTATACTTTGTTATTATATGTTTTCCTTTTCTCACCCTCTTATGGTCTGGGTATTGTTATGTTTTCCTTTTCTGCCCCTCTTATGGTCTGGGTATTGTTATGTTTTCCTTTTCTCACCCTCTTATGGTCTGGTCATTGTTAATGTTATGTTTTCCTTTTCTTCCCCTCTTATGGTCTGGGTATTATGTTTTACTTTTCACCCCCTCCTATGGTTTGGTCATTGTTAATGTTATGTTTTCCTTTTCTCCCCCTCTTGCAGTTTAGTGACGCTGAAGTCTTCTGTTCTAGCCCTCTTATAGTCTGGTGATTGCTCTTTTTTTCCTTTCTCCCCTCTTATAGACTGGTGTTTATTACATTTTCCTTGTTTCCCTTCTTATAGTTTCGGATTATTGCATTTTCTAACACACACACACACACACACACACACACACACACACACGTCTCATAGTTTGGCTATTATGTTTTTCATTTTCTCCTCTCTTACAGTCTAGCAATGTCAAATTCTTTTCCTGCCCCCTTGTTTGTTGATTGCCCTTTTTTTTCATTTATCCCCCCTCTTATAGACTGCTCTGGTGATTATTATATTTTCCTTGTCTCCCCTTCTTATCAATTAGGATTACTGCATTTAAACTATGCAGGTAAACTGGATGATATAAGGACAACAATTGGACAGTGAAAAAAAAAAAAAAGATCTAGGGAAAATAGTCATTAAAATGACGATACTTTCAGGATTGAACTTGCTGTTCCTACATTTGCCAGACCCTTCCTTTCTGTTCCTTCAAAAATCAGACCAAATATTGTTTCAATTTATGTGGGGTAGCAGGACAAACGGGGATAAAAAAAATCTGTAGTGTGTCAATCATATGGGGACGGTGGACACAAAATGTGTGATGTTTTTCTCCTCTTTGTCAGCAGTTAAGATCAGCTGGCTAAAAAAGCTCCTGTTAAACACTAGTTTAGCTCTTACAGTGGTCGGTCTACACCCCTGTCTTAGGAATATAGACAAGTTTGGAGGTCAGTACCACACACAAATTATGCAGAAAATTAGTGTTAATCCTTTTTGGCATGATGTTGCCACTCTAGAAAAAAGACTTTGCAATATGTATACTCCAAAGAATGCTAGTGACTTTCTTGCTGAATGTATTCTTTACACTGTCAGTATTACAAGGGACAGAAAAGTAGTTTTTATGAAAGGGTGGGTGAACTCAAGTATTCATCAAATTAAAGGCCTGGTTAATGACAACACCAAGTTTTTAACACAAGTGTTCATCAAATTAAAGGTCTGGTTAATGACAACACCAAGTTTTTAACACAAGTGTTCATCAAATGAAAGGTCTGGTTAATGACAACACCAAGTTTTTAACACAAGTGTTCATCAAATGAAAGGTCTGGTTAATGACAACACCAAGTTTTTAACACAAGTGTTCATCAAATGAAAGGTCTGGTTAATGACAACACCAAGTTTTTAACACAAGTGTTCATCAAATGAAAGGTCTGGTTAATGACAACACCAAGTTTTTAACACAAGTGTTCATCAAATGAAAGGTCTGGTTAATGACAACACCAAGTTTTTAACACAAGTGTTCATCAAATGAAAGGTCTGGTTAATGACAACACCAAGTTTTTAACACAAGTGTTCATCAAATGAAAGGTCTGGTTAATGACAACACCAAGTTTTTTAACACAAGTGTTCATCAAATGAAAGGGTCTGGTTAATGACAACACCAAGTTTTTAACACAAGTGTTCATCAAATGAAAGGTCTGGTTAATGACAACACCAAGTTTTTAACACAAGTGTTCATCAAATGAAAGGTCTGGTTAATGACAACACCAAGTTTTTAACACAAGTGTTCATCAAATGAAAGGTCTGGGTTAATGACAGCACCCAGTTTTTAACACAAGTGTTCATCAAATGAAAGGTCTGGTTAATGACAGCACCAAGTTTTTAACACAAGTGTTCATCAAATGAAAGGCCTGGTTAATGACAGCACCAAGTTTTTAACACAAGTGTTCATCAAATGAAAGGCCTGGTTAATGACAACACCAAGTTTTTAACACAAGTGTTCATCAAATGAAAGGTCTGGTTAATGACAACACCAAGTTTTTAACACAAGTGTTCATCAAATGAAAGGTCTGGTTAATGACAACACCAAGTTTTTAACACAAGTGTTCATCAAATGAAAGGTCTGGTTAATGACAACACCAAGTTTTTAACACTTGAAGATTTAATGAAAAATATACCTCAATGACCAAGACAAAATTTCTCACTATATGAAGGAGCTACTCAGACCTTTGGGGGGGGGGGGGGGGGGGGGGGGGGGGGGGGTGCGGGGGAAAACACCATTTAAATTCAAGTGATACTCTGTCTTCATGTGAGAATGATTTAAACAATAGTGTGTGGCGGTGTATTCACAAATGTAACCAGGCAGTCACGTCAGTACTTCATGGGAATGTGATCTTGCCAGCAGCAGTTGTTAAATGGAATAACAGTTGTGCTGGGCTGAACCGGAAAAGCATTTTCTCTCAGTGTTGTACATCTACCACCAATATGGGGAGTTTCTATCATGCTCCCTGTTTGCCTGGTATACCTACCATGTCAGACAGTAGCATTCTACGGCAGTTAGTTAGCTCTGAAGGCTGAATTTTTTGTGTGGCTAACGCAGTGATAAGAAACCCACTCTACTTTCCGTCATAGACAGAAAGCCGGTGTAAACTTCCTGTTCCTCATTCAGCGAGGCATAAGCGCCAGGTAACCCCAAGGACCATAGCGCTAGAGGGGAAGGAAGAGCAGGTGTTAGAGACTGACATGGTAGGTATACTAGCCAAACCGGGAGTATGATAAAAACTCCCCATTTTGGCGTCATATGCTCTACCATGTCAGACAGTAGCAGAATTTAAAGGCATTGGAGGAGGGTAGAGTGCCCTAACGGTTCTTGGGGGTAGAAGTCGGGATAGAGATGGCTGTGTTAGCTGCAACAAAAGAAATCCCTTTAGAACCATCAGCCCTGGTCATGCGGATATCCCTCAAGTAGAAGATTATATTTTATTTTGGTTTCATCTGTAGCCTAAGCAGCTTGCCCCTTCCTACACAAATGCTGTGAGCATAACTCCGCCGGCCTAGTAGAGGAGGGCATGATGGTGGTCATGGTCATACGTCCCCTGCGTTGAACCCCTCTCTATATAGGCCCAACGTTCTTTCCCTGATGGAAGCACGGTTTGTTCCATGGGACCATGACATTGGGCCTCCGGGGCAGAGAGAGATGGCGGAAAGGTGTCTTCTCTGGACCCATCATTCACCTTCACCATCTTGGGCTGTGGTGGACGGAACAAACATGAAGTATATGAACACAAAGTCGAGACACAATGGCAAAGCACGTAAAAAAAGGAGGGATGATCGATCGAATGTCAAGTATGAAAAGGCAACGTGATACTCGAACGATCATAACCTCTAACAGCTGTAATCAATGAGGGTATGCGCAAGCCACAACACAGACAAAAGCAAAAAGCCAAACACAAGCAATCTGCTAACAAACAGAAGAAAGGCGAGTCAGAGCAAGAAACCTGTCCTTTGTGATGAAGGGCCGTGGCTGCATGAGAAACAGGAAGTTTACACTGGCTTTCTGTCTGTGACAGAAGTAGGGTGGGTGTGTTATTACTGCGTTAGCCATACAGAAATTTGGCCTTCAGAGCTAACTAACTGCCGTAGAATGCTACTATCTGACAGGGGTAGAGTATGTGACGCCAAAGTTCAGTTTAGATGGCTCCAGATAAGATTGCTGCACAGGATTCTTCCTACTGGAAAAATATCTATCAATGCGCAGTGTGTCAAACTCTCCCTTATGTCTTTTTGGCACACGGATGATGGAAACCATTACCCATCTCTTTTGGTGTTGTCCCATGCTAATAATTTTTGGAAAGAGCTCTTGATCCTAAAAAAGATAACAAGCACAATGCCTGAAAATCTTGTTTTTGAGGAGAAATTATGTTTGGGCAGGCTGAGGGTATTGTTACCAAGTTATTGATTTAATTATACTTTTGGCCACATTTTATATATATTACGTAAGCTGCAGAGTATTCCGCCTTCTTCCCAGACATTCTTTTATAATTTAAGATACAGGCATAAAGTTGATGAAGCGTCTTTTCAGTACAGGGCAAAAACCAAGAATTTAGAAACTGGGTTCCCGTATCGAGCCATCTTTGTTGAAATTGAACATACTGTGGATATACTTCAAGTGGAACAATTGGCCTAATATTTAATGTGAATACTGATTTATAAGAAAAAATGGATTGCTTTTCTTTTCAATGAAAAAAAGAAGAGTACTTAAAAGAAAAGGATATATGTAAAATGCATCTGCATACGTGCATATACGTGTATGCCTTTATGTATGTATGTATGTTGGGGGAAGGGGTCATGTATGTATGTTGTGTATATCTACGTATGTACATCTGTGTATATGTGTATCAACATAAACTAATGTATGGATTTGCATATGGTGTTTAACATTGTAACGTTGTATATTTGGACCATATGTTAGCATTGAATTTGATTATAGGTGGTTGTGAGCTGTAACTCTTAAAAAGAAAAGATTCTTCGCTGCAAGGCAAAAAACATGCACACACACACGTATGCATGCACGCATACACACACACACATACACATGCACACAGACACACAGACACACATGCACCCACACATATGCACGCATGCACACGCACCTATCCAATTCATCATCAAGGACTGCGGATTGCTCTGGGAGCATTTCGCACATCTCCAGAAGAGAGTTTGTATGTTGAATCTGGAGAACCCCCTCTGGAGCTAAGGAGATTGTGTCTTTCCATGAAGTATTATCTGAAACTGACGGCTAGTCCAGAAAACCCTGCCTATGATATTGTCATGAACCCGCCTTTTTTAGAGCCAAATATGACTTAAATCCAAATGAGATTCCTCCACTGGGTATTCATATTTTGCCCCACGGCAGCTGGCATTGACCTTGATACTGTTGATGATGGTCCATTACAGACTGATGTACCTCCCAGGAAAATAGCCAATCCAGAGATTAATTTATATTTAACTCAATTTTGAAAGGAGGTCACCTCAAGTGCTGCATATAAACAACTTTATCTTGAGCAATGTGAACTTTATAAAGATTTTACCAAGATTTTTACAGATGGTTCTAAAAAAGATGAGAGGGCTGCAGCTGCCATTGTGTGTGATAGCAATTTTCAGGAGCCCACCTTGTTAAGATTGCGGGATTGGTCATCTGTTTATACTGCTGAACTGAAGGCTTTAAATCTGGCTCTCAGTGCTGTGTCCAGGTCAGATCAGAACGATTTCCTTTTTTTATTGGATTCATTGTCGGCACTGTCGGCTTTATCGACAAGAGAAGTTTCACATCCAGTTTTGGCGGATATTCATGATCTTCATACTCAGCTTGTCTCTTCGGGAAAGTATATAGTTTTCTGTTGGTCCCCAGCACATGGGAATCTATGGTAACTCAGTGGTAGACAAAGCAGCCAAACAAGCTTTCGGTGCAAGTCTTTTCCAGGAGGCCTGTGCAGTTTGTTCCTCACTCAGATCTTCGTCATAAATCTAGCTCGTATTGTCGTGAGCTGTGGCAGAGTGATGGTCTAGCCAAATTCATAACAAATTGTTTAAAATTTGCCCAGATTTAATCAACCCTTTCCCATCGATAGTAAGCAGTCGTAAAGAGGAATCAGTTTTTTGTCACGGTTACATATTGGGCACAGCTATATAACGCACAGTTGGATACTCAGAAGGGAAGACCCTCCATGGGTGTGTTGCATGTGACAGCTTGTTCAGAGTTCATCATCATTTTTGACTGAATGTGCTGATTTGATGTGTATCAGAGAGAAGTTCTTTTCCACCAGTGATTTATCAGTTCCTTTTTCGTGAGATTTCAGTGGATCTTATTTTTTTTTTTTTGAAAGAGGTAAACTTATTTTATAAGTTATAGTGCTTTAATAATGTATATAGGTGTTGCTGGAGTTAAACAGATAATTGTGCTTTTATCTTTATAAACTTCAAGCGATGTGTTAATACTAGTGTGGGGTATTTGTATCTAGAGACTCAGCAGATATGATAGCTGAGGTCCTGATTTGCTCCTTGTAGTCCGCTGGACCCTATAAACACTAACTAACTAACTAACTAACTTGGCTTACCTCATTTTTCAAACGTTTCTTCCAGTTTTGAAATGTTGCTATTGATTGTTTACTGTTGTCGCTGCTTCCTTTCATTTTTTTTTTTTAATACAGTGTAAGGAATAGTGTTTGACTATGTCTTACAGATATGCCATTCATATGTTGACAAACTGTGCCCTGTCCTCTTTTGGTGCATCTGTGAACTCTGAATGCATGTCATTAAAATTTGATTTGAGGGAAAAAAAGCCTGCTATCCGTGTACTTTTCAACTAACACAAACGCATTTTAACAGAACATGTGTACATATCTTCTGTTTTTTTTTTCTTTTCTTTTGTGGTAAAAGCAAGGATGTGGGGGTGGGGGTTGTACTCTACAGGCTTCACAGGGCAGAGGGTAGAGGGATACCTGATCTTACAGCACTTTCGCTAAACAAGGTGCTCCCAATGAAAATGACTTCCAACACAGATTCATCAGCACATTCTGGCAGTTCAGGTTCTTTAGCCAAGAGTTGGTGGGAGTTGTTTCTCTTTGGTCATGGTGCACAAAGACAATGGTTACACACCGCAAGTGCAACTACCGCTTGAGGACTTTGTCTTGAGACCTTTTTTTTTTAATACATTTTTTTTCAGTTCATCATATTAATTGTATTTTTGCCAAACATATGTACAAAATACTGCAAAATTCTACGGGTAAACAGTTCTGCGTATATCTATTCCAAGGAGATCCATTTCCTCGACTGATTGCGCTATCGATTGATTGCACTATTTCAACACAATTACTATCTTACACTGTGTAGAAGAGCCAAACAGGGCCCTATACACAGCTTCAGATTGCTGGCAGGTTTGCAAAGTTTGTAAATGGCTGTTTGAAATATGGCTGCGAAGGATTGTTACACCATTTTGTAGAGTGGCATTACTTAAATCTCTGATCTTATCAAGTCACCTTTCTTGATACTACTTCCAATTCCTCCAGACACTCGGATCAAACAAATAAAAGAATATGTTTTAAATTTGTATGGGTCAAAAAAAAAAGGGAGGGGGGGAGGGGGTGATAGAATTAAGAGAAAACACTGTGCACAATATGAAGACGGGGGCATTCGTATTCCTGAGATCAAGACTTACATAGAGGCAGTAAACTTAGCCTGGATGAGAAAGATTATAGTTCAAACCCCAGAATGGATTCGCATAATAAGACTATAATGTCCAGCAGGCCCACAAACGCTTTGAACCTAATATATCCAACTATTTTTGGAACAAAATGTTTTCTCAGTGTATGTAAAAGGCACAAAGGAATATTGTATTCATCAAAGACCTTTCAAACAGCAATGGAGAATTTCTAACTTACATAGCTTTCTCGCATAAGATTGATAGCAAGTAAATTTCTTAGAGTACATAAGTTGTTTACAGTTAAAAAATATAAAAGAACAAGATAAATTGTCATTAATCGTAGTGTCAGCAACTCCTGCACAATAATCTGTATATGCAAAGGAACTAAAAGGTACTATAACATCCTACCGATGAAATAGAGATTCTTATATCTTAATGTCAGGCCTTTTGTGCATTGGGTAGAAAAACTAAATATATATCAGTTGATTGGGAAGAAGTGTTTTAAAAAAATTAAAAGAACATAGGGAAATAGTGACAAACATTGTTTTTGAGCAAAATAGGAATAGTTTGTTCGTTCGTTCGTTCTTGAGTTTTTGACGTCTATTCACATAAAGTGATTTTAGACAGATTATAGAAAAAGGAACAGTAAACAGCAACATGTGCAACTTTTATAACCGGAAAAGGACACAGTCCAACACTATATAACTGACTTTTCTCATTCCTTTAGGGCGGAGTTACAACAAATCTTGAAAGAAAAATGTGCAGTTTGTTAACAGTTTGTCATTTAACATTGAACCAATTCTCTTTGGCATGAAGACAACACAAAAACAGATGAAGTTCTTGATCTTATAATTCTATGGGAAAATTCTATTAATATAAATGCAGAATGATCAAACACTCTTTGCAAACACTCTTGAAAGAATTAAGCCATCACATTGATAAATAGACACATAATCCAGAAATGAAATACTTCGGTTTTGAAAAGAAATGGTGTCAGTGCACAAATAAGGGCAATTATGATCATAAATCGCAGTTATGATTGATAAGAAAAAGAATATCAAAGTGTTTGTGATCCTTATTAGGATTCATCTTTGATCATACCAATAGAAATAAAATCAAACCAAACTGAAAAAACTTTACTCAGAACAAATGACAGTTTTAGGTCGTCTTCATATTAGGAACAGGATGAGATTCAATGTAAAACTGAGGTCAGTTTTAAGGCTTTCTGATATCGTTTAACATCTGGATTAAGGTTGGCAAAAAAGTAAAATTAAATCTGCATGGATTAAAGTGACACTTTCAGCTGAAGTTGAAGTTGAGGATATTTAGAGCTGTAATCACCTTAAGGTTGAACCAACATGAGCTGTAAGCACCTCAAGGTTGAACCAACATTGAACTCTGAAGCGATCAAAGCTAAGTGAATTTTCGTTGTCCTGTTTGTTTGTATCTTGCCTGAGAAGACCTAAGAGGTCGAAATACATAGTGTTTTGTCTTGTCACTCGTTTGTCCACGTTTCTCTGGGCGGTTCGCTAGCATTTATTTAAGAACTGTGTGAAGGTCTGAGTCACGGTCTGTCATAGTAGAGTTCTGGTATTAACGAGGAGCACTCCATTGAAAATTGTAATTGATTTGCTTTTTTGGCTTCAATGTTTTGGGTTTTTTTTTTTCCCCGTTTTACTTTGTGTGGCAAATGTTTATGGGGGTGAGACTTACAGAAATACTGCTGATATATTGACTTTGCTCACTGTCCTCTTTTTGCACACCTGTAAGTTCTAATTGTTTGATTAAAGAAAAAAATTTGTAAACGGTGTGTTACTTGTCAAGCTCATGCACCAGGTTGTAATGCGCCTGATGTGGCATTGCTGATGTGGATCAGCAGATCAGTAGTAAAAAAAAAAAATGGCTTGTCCAGGTATTTACGTTTCATTCCAAGATGCAAGTTATTGGCTTTCAATTTGTTTAGAATCAAAAAGCAGCAACAAGAGTTGCTCTAGGACTCGAAGAATACTATTGAGTGCCATCCCTTTGTTTTATTGCTGGTGTCGGCTCGACACACCTGCATCATGCAATAGGCAGAGAGGAAAATGCCGCCATGTATCATGCAATAGGCAGAGAGGAAAATGCCGCCATGTATCATGCAATAGGTACAGAGGAAAATGCTGCCATGTATCATGCAATAGGCAGAGAGGAAAATGCCGCCATGCATCATGCAATAGGCAGAGAGGAAAATGCCTCCATGCATCATGCAATAGGTACAGAGGAAAATGCCGCCATGTATCATGCAATAGGTACAGAGGAAAATGCTGCCATGTATCATGCAATAGGCAGAGAGGAAAATGCCTCCATGCATCATGCAATAGGTACAGAGGAAAATGCTGCCAAAGGTAAAACAAGGACTGGCAGTATCACAAACTTTGAACATGGCACTTCTTAGCAACTGAAATACTGCAGTTTTCTTTCACAAGCAAGTGATGTTCATACTTTCTCTTTCTCTCTCTCATACACATGCATATAGTGACACATTGTGTTAAAGCATACCAGTAGCTACACCAAAACAATTTGTTAATAGCATACAGCTAGAAATGTGCACATGCAGTCATTTATAAAACACACACACACACACACACACACACACACACACACACAAAAGAGCGCTTGCATGTGCACACAAATGAACTGAACATAAAGTCTGAATGTTTGAGACATTCTGAAGAGCTGAGGGCTAAAAGTATCTGTTGCCCAACCAAATTAATCAGTATGCAGGAACCCAGAGAAAAAAAAGTTCTCTGGGCAAAGGTTATTTGAATACTTTCTATAAAATTAATGTACACATACCTGTGTACCCCAGAACTGCTGTCCGTGTACTTTTCAACTAAAAGGAACAAAACTTAAAGAAAAACTACTGTTCCACTGCATGAATGAAAGTCAAATGAATTACAAGGAAGACACAACACGTTTTCAACCTCTTTGGTTTTCTTCAAGCAAGACAGACTACATTCAAAAAGGAAGAACATGCAATGACTTATCCCTTCCCGTTGGGCACAAAATGGATGTGCTTCACGTTGTGTCTTGTATCTTCCATAAGGCAGAACAGCAATTTTTTTTTTTTCTAAGTTTATTTCAGTTTCCACATGTGGTCACCTCATTTTGAAACTACATATATTTTCAACAAAATGTGTACACATCTTCAATTTTTTGTGTGTGTGTGTGTGTGTGTGTGTGTGTGTATGGTGGTGGTCTTCCGTTTAACGTCTTCCCACATGAAGTGATTTCAGACGGTTTGTAATGATAAGAGTGTATCATGAAAGTAGTATGAGTGTGTGCAATCATTTGTGTGTGTGTGCGTGTGCGTGCATGTGTCTGGGTGTGTGAGAGTGTGTGTGTGTGTGTGTGTGTGTGAGTGCGTGTGTGACTGTGTGTGTGTGTGTGTGTGTGTGTGTGAGAGTGAAATTGTGTGTGAGTGTGTGTATATGTGTGTGTAAATGTGTGTGTCTGTGTGTGTGTGTGTGTTAATAGGTAAGTTTATGATACGATTTTCAGAGTGCCACAGTTTTCGAAGAAATTATACAGTGATTTCACAGTGTCCAATGGAACTAGTTTCTCTGTTCTTCAATAGTGTCTCTGCACTATAGGTGTATCTGATGGAGTTGGAAGCAGTCCTTTGAATGGTGTCTTCATTTCAGCACATTTTCCAGTGTTGACGTGGTCATATTTTTCCAGTTTTGGACACTTCTATTAAGCGTATAGTTGAGGAGTTAAAAAGTGTATATAATACAATCTTATGTTGTATCTTACTTGTAAGAGGCCTCATACAAATGATTGAATTTGATTAAGATAAGCATGTGTTTGTTTAAATGAGTTAAAAAAAAAATTCTCTGATAAAATTTAAGTTATCATTCAAAGGAATATTCCAGCTGGGCTTTGTAATAAATGTTTACAAATTGAACACATGAAAAAATAGTTATTCAACATGTAAGGCAAGTTCAGTGAAGTCGATCCATCAGATAAAATTTCAGCACCTTCCCTTTGCACTACTATATTTGAACTTGCACAGTCCAATAATAGATGACTTACACTGAGAGTTCCCCACACATACATGAGACAGTTTTGCATTCAGCCACAGCCTAGCCTGTTGTAAGGTGACAGCATTCCTCATTCTTCTCTCCTGCCAGGTGAGGCCTTCTCTTTATCACTTGCGTTTTCATACATTTATTTATTATGTATTAACTTATTCATTTGTTCATTCATCCATTAATTCATTCACACCATTCATTCATTTACTTATCCTTTATTTATTTACTTTTATTGACCTACTTATCAATTTGTTTTTGTTTGTTGGTTTCTTCATTATTTATTTCATTTTATTTATACATTATGCATTTACAAGTACAGCCTTGTATACAACTTGCACTAATTCTATCTCTATTCCTGTATTTCTTCTCTGTCTTCAGAATATGTGGGGCGGGAACCCAAAGAAAAGCGTTGCATGCTGTTTTTCACACACACACACACACACACACACACACACACACACACACACACACTCACTCACTCACACACTCACTCAGTCACATACACACACACACACACACACACACACACACAGTGTCACTTTCTCTCTGTCTCAAGGCTTGTGACTACCCCTTATACTTCTCTCGTTCAAATGACAACATGAGAGAACTTCAACTTCCACTTCTTTCATTGCCCAAATGTTGTTGGGGCATAGGTGATGAGGTCATACAATAATAAGAAACCCTACATCCCTAACTGACTGGGCAAATCGAATCTGATGTTTGCCCAATTAATTAAAAATTTTCCCCTCAGAAGATTTCCCTATCTAAAACAAAAACCCACCGAGCTATCTGGAACAAAAGACAAAAAAATACATTCTTAGCTTTCTAATAGTATTAGAATCATGACAACATTCATCAAAATAATAACATAAGTGAAACACATGAAAAAATATATAACAGGAATTACCAAAAATAAAAGTGAAAAGTACAAAGGAATACTAACATAAGTGATACACAAGAACAAATTACATAACAGGAAATACTCTTTATGAATTAAAGTGACAAGGAATAAAGACATTGGTTTATTTGCAAATTGATGTCACAGAGGGCTAGGAACTTGAGGCCAGGGGTGGATCTTGAACTCAAACCACACTATTGGTTTTCACATCACTGCATTAGCCGCTTATACCTCGTTATTTCCCACCTTACATAAAGAAATACTGGTATGGACATGTACATAACATTATAAACACAGCCAACTTCCCTAAGAAGCATTGGCGTGCCTATCCTTTAGAGGGCTTTAGCACTTCACACCACAGACTGTGACATCTCAGCTCTTACAGTTTTAAGACTACAACAGTCCAACTGTGAACTTCTTCTGTTGCATGGACTAGCCCTGTTATTTGGCAGTGTCCAACACACAGTTAGCTAAGGACCTCAAGAACCATGCATCCTCATCAGCCCCAAACAGGCTTTACCCCATTTCAAGGTTTCCACCAAGTTTTGAGAGAAGATATCAAAGGAAGGGGTCACCTAGTCTCAGTCTCCTAATCCCACAACTAGGGACTGATCTAGCTCCTTGGAGAAAAGATGGAAAAGAAACACAGTAGGAGCAGACATAACAAACCCCACAACAAATTCCAGTGAGCGAGCAAGGCAAAACTGAAATCACATGTTTTCATTTAACAATATACACACCCTTTCTCTAACAATCTACACACACTTTCTCTCATACAGTACCCCATAATAAAAAAATATAATGAAGGGAAGAGGAAAAATAAACTCACAGAAGAAGAGGAATAGAATAAACCATTCAAAACCAAACCTAAAGGAAAACTAAAAAAAAAAAAAAAAAAAAATGAATATCAGGCAAATACTTCTTTTAGATCAGTCAGAAGACTGGTAGTGGAAGGGAGGTAACCTGGCCTTTTCACAAGACCTTGCAACCAACAATTTGCACCCAAACTTCTCAACGGTCCAACATAGAGAAGATCATTTGGTCCATCTCAAAGCATTATCATGACAATTTTCCCAGGGATTCTCCTTAGCCTGGCCCGGTTTGAACGTCTGTTTTCCACCACACATGCCAGAGCCCCAATCCAAGGAACACTGTGCAGCCTCGCCCAAGGCGACACAAACATTAAAAAATCCAGCTTCTTAGGAAGCTCAAATTTATTATTATGACAAGGACAAATGTACACAAAAAAAAGTAGAAAAAAAATTATCACACAAAAAGAAAATATCATGTCCGGGAGAATTTCTAGGCCGGGAACGCTCTCAAGCCTGATAATTCTGGCACTATTTTCCTCAACATTGGCTGGTTCCGAAACAAACCCCCTGAACTATCCTGAACTATTCAACACATCTTAACCCAAATAAAAGTCATTTCAACACCAACCTGGAGGCAGCAGACAGACTGGGATATGGTGTGCGTCTTGATCTGGGGGGGGGGGGGGGGGGGGGGGGGGGGGAGGTCAGGAGCCTTTTTGACTCGCGCCAAACTTCAGGA
>JADBJO010003114.1:72500-97500 GCA_016801955.1 Conus betulinus
GTGCGCCAGGGATGTCTGATGTCACCTTTCCTCTTCCTCCTGGTCATCGACTGGATCATGAAGACCACAACAACAGGCGGGAACAACGGGATACAATGGACACTCTGGACGCAGCTAGATGACCTTGACTTTGCTGACGACCTGGCACTCCTCTCCCACAGTCACAGACAGATGCAGGACAAGACCACCTGCCTTGAGACAAAATCAGCAGGAACAGGTTCAAGATAAACAAGAAGAAGACCGAGCTGATGAAGATCAACACCACAAGCAGCAGCCCGGTCACAGTCGGAGGCGAGCCCATCAGGGAAGTAGATTCCTTTGTCTACTTGGGAAGCGTAGTTGACAAGCAGGGAGGCACCGACCGGGACATCATAGTCAGGATGGGCAAGGCGTGAGCAGCATTTATCATGCTAAAGAACATCTGGGTCTCAGGAGAGATCAGAAGGAAGACAAAATTGCGTATCTTCAATTCCAACGTGAAGTCAGTTGCTGCTCTACTGTTGCGAGACCTGGAGAATGACCAAGACAATATAGAAAAAAGTTCAAACTTTCATCAACACAAGTCTGAGGCGCATCTTCAAAATCAGATGGCCAGAGAAAATCAGCAATGAAGATCTATGGGAGCAAGCAGGACAGGAACCAGTTGCCAAACAGATTCTGCGGAGGAATTAGGGCTAGATAGGACACACCCTCAGGAAAAACCAGCATCCAGCACCACACGCCAAGCCCTGACATGGAACCCGCAGGGGAAAAGGAAGAGAGGCCGACCTCGCAGCACAGCTGGAGACGAGACACAGAGGCAGGGATGAAAAGGCAGGGGACCAACTGCTCTGGACAGGCATTCAGCGAGCAGCCCAGGACCGAGTGCAATGGCGGAGTGTTATCAATTGCCTATGCTCACCCTTGAGCTGTGGGCCTAAGTAAGTCTGTAAACCATAGAATTTCCAAATTCCGTTTCGAACAATTTTCTTGTAAATGAAATATGCCATCTTATTCATGTTTTGATATGTAAAGAAACTGATGTCATCTTCTGTTGGATCCTATCGCATTGTGGTATTTTGGGTAATGAGCTAGCTGATAGATGCGCAAAGAGAAGAGCCAGAAATGAAAAGTGCGCCACGGTATTGCATATATCCTTTTTTTTTTTAGTCAGTAATCATTAAAGCAATTATTAAAGCAACCTGTCTGGTGCAGAATTAAAAAAAAAAAAAAAAAAAAAAAATACGTTGCTTGGTGTGGCCGATGAAAATTCTCATTTAATTAATTATGAACATGTAAACAGCATTCATCATTTACAAATGAAAAATATGTACCAATATAGACATTTCATTTCAATATTTTATAAATCAAAACTTGATGCCTTAAAAACTAGCTGCACACAACGAAGCAAAATGTATTTGTGGAGAACGAAGAATAACCAGCAAGCATCTGCTGTTGACTGTTTACCTCTTCAAGCTCATTTGCCACCATTATCAGGCATGTCTTGGTGTGATGTCTTTTCAGATTTAAAGTTTGCCTTCAATGCTTCTTTAATTTGTAGTCCAGTTAAGCATTTACTTTAAGATTATTTGCAGGTATGTTGTAGGGATGCTTAGAGGGACATTTGTATGCACTTAGAATTATTATATTATTATTATATATTTTATATTGGGTATTTATATAGCGCCTATCCTCGGTCACAGACCAATCTCTAAGCGCTTCACAATAAAACGCACTACCTCATTCACTCATCGGGCTGCCTACCCAGGTAGAGCCGGCCGAAGAGCAGCCTACTGGCGCTCATTCAGTCGTGTCCCGTACCATTTAAATATCAGTCACTCATTTTCGTTTATCTCATTTATTCCCCCAGTTTCTCACATAGGATGCATGCGATTTTTATACGTGTCCTCCATTTCCACCGGTACACGATGGCACACGATCAATTTTTGTGGCGTGGTAAGAAATACCAGGTGGCTATCTTCAATCAAGATAACCACATTATGCATACACTTGTATACACAGTGACTACTGACATTTATGCATCTCTCTCTCTCTCTCCTTCTCTCTCTCTCTCTCTCTCTCTCTCTCTCTCTCTCTCTCTCGTTTTGTAAATGCACATCGCGCAGACTTGCTAAATGGGCTGTATAGCCTAATAGCAATAAATTTCGTTCGTTCGTTTCGTGTTCTCGTTCGCTTGTTCTCTCTCTCTCTCTCTCTCTCTCTCTCTCTCTCTCTCTCTCTCTCTCTCTCTCTCTCTCTCTCTCTCTCTCTCTCTCTCTCTCTCTCTCTCTTCGTCTAATATCACATATGTGAACAGACGTAAAACTGAAGTACTACTTAGTTTACAACAACAACAGCAACAACAACAACAACAACAACAACAACAACAACAACAACTACTACTACTACTACTACTACTACTACTACTACAACACAGAGGCATGCGCACACATATGAAAGCACACACGCGCATATGCGTGCATGTATAAGCATGTCCAGACAATGCTACAGATCACGCACGCACGCGTGCACACGCACATGAACATACATGCACACACGGCGTACACTGACGCTCACACGTGCTCGTGCGCGTGCGCGTGCGCGCACAGACAGACAGACACAGATACACACACGCACGCACACACGCACGCACACACACACGGGCACACACACACACACACACACACACACACACACACACACACACTCTCTCTCTCTCTCTCTCTCTCTCTCTCTCACACACACACACACACACGAGCGCGTGCGCGCCGCACGCACGCCATACACATACGTGCGCACTCACGTAACTCACGTACGCATTCACTCGCATACAACTGTAATATTAGCTCAGACAATGTAAGGTAGGTAGGTACCCAATATTTGATCAGCGCATTGAGCTAATGGTCTGGTAAGACATCTGCTGAGTCGTGTCCACGAGACCCTCGTCTTTCAGCATTGTGTTCCAGTTACTAATTTTTTCATCAGTTGTAAATCCTGCCACTGTGGTCTCGTGGTTTAGCAGATGTTGCGTTGCAGATTATATGGACCAGTCCGCTCGCAGTGACAGCTCCTTGATAAAACTGAAACTGAAACTGTGCTGACGTTCATGATATTATATCCTGGCATCAGTTAGACCTGAGAGATACAGACACCTGCAAGTGATGGTAAGGAAAGTTGAGCAACAGTCTCAGAGACGCATCTGGTTCGGTGGCTGTGACTCGACTGTATGGTCCCAGTCTTCCCAACTGAGCCTGTAGGGAACTCAACTTTGGATGGGGGTCCAGTCAGGGGAGAATACTCCCACAAAGAAATCTCTCACGGGTATCGAAACATGGGAGTTAATCTTGTCTTGGGCGCGAAACTCAAAATGCACGTTTTTCTTCTCTCTCCTGTTCCTGTCCATACCCCCCGCCTTCCCCACTTCTGTCTGCCTGCCTGTCTGTCCGTCCGTCTGTCTGTCTGTCTGTCTGTCTCTCTCTTTTTCTCTCTGTGTCTGTGTGTATGTGTGTGTGTGTGTGTGTGTGTGTGTGTGTGTGTGTGTGTGTGTGTGTGTGTGTGTGTGTACAAACTCAAAATATCGATGAGCAGGGAGGGGGTGTCAGTGCGGAGGGACTGGGATGGGGATGGGGTGCAGGTGGGGAGTGTGGGCTATAGGCCTAACATTTTTTAACGGCAATCGTATGATCTTTTTCTAAACAAAATCAGTATTTATTTATTTATTTACTTTTTTTTTTTGAGAGAGAGAGAGAGAGAGAGGTTTTTTTTTTTTTTTTTTTTTTTTGAGAGAGAGAGAGAGAGGAGAGGAGAGAGAGAGAGAGAGAGAGAATCAGCTGTGCTCGAATGTGAACGCGCGCGCGCGTGTGTGCGTGTAAATGTGTGTAAGTGTGTGTGTGTGTGTGTGTGTGTGAGAGAGAGAGAGAGAGAGAGAGAGAGAGAGAGAGAGAGAGAGAGAGAGAGAGTCAACTGTGCTTGCGTGTGTGTGTGTGTGTGTGTGTGTGTGTGTGTGTGTGTGTGTGTGTACCAGAGTGCACGGAGTACTTCGAGTGAAAACATGCGTCAGAATGCGAAGGTGTATGCGCACATGTGTCAGCGCATTTAGGTTTGTCTGCATGCATGCAGAATGTTCACACTCATAAACGTTTGACGTTTTAGCTTGTTAGACAATACCACACAATGAAACCTCCTACCAGGACGAAGGGGGGAAGCTTTAGAGGCCGAATGATTTCGCTTGCATCGAAGTTGTTGACACAGTTGACAATGATGGATCGGTTTTGTCCGAAATGACGGATGACGTCAGGCGGGGACTGGTAATATTTTTGCAGATGACCTCCTTCCCGCCTCCGGGCTTAGGTGTACATAGTTTTTCGCCCTTCTGCTCCTGTACCCAGCACACACACACACACACACACACACACACACAGAGATGCGCGCGCGTATCTTTTTCTTCCTACCTCCGCCCCGCCTTTCCTCCCTTTCATCGCCCAGACATTTTCCTTATCACACATACATACACACACACACACACACGCGCACACACACACACACACACACACATACACACACACGCACGCACACACACACTTACAATGAAGACATCATCGTGTCAGAACAGAACCGCTGTGTCAGAAACCTTGTCCTGCCGTTTGATTCTGGCCATTGTACGTAGGCATGACATGTGGCAGAGGTTCAGTGTCAATTCACATCTCCCGTGCATAGTCCAGATCAGGGATGGAAGGGGGTAAGACATGTGGCAGAGGTTCAGTGTCAATTCACATCTGTGCATAGTCCAGATCAGGGATGGAAGGGGGTAAGACATGTGGCAGTGGTTCAGTGTCAATTCACATCTCCTGTGCATAGTCCAGATCAGGATGGAAGGGGGTAAGACATGTGGCAGTGGTTCAGTGTCAATTCACATCTCCTCTGCATAATCCAGTTCAGGGATGGAAGGGGGTAAGACATGTGGCAGAGGTTCAGTGTCAATTCACATCTCCTCTGCATAATCCAGTTCAGGGATGGAAGGATAACAGCAGGAAGCCCTTCAGTTTTGTCTGAAAGCAGTTTCTTCTTCTTGTTTTTTTTTTTCCTCCATAGTCTCACGTAGTTTTCCAAAGCTGGCGCTGGTCTTGGCACTTGAGTATCTCACCCTTGTATCTCAGTATCTCACCCTTGTGCTTTGATAGTTTCCCTTACTCAAATGTTCTCGCCAAGCCTTGTTAGTCGTGTCTCGTCTTTTTGATACCGCTGTAACTGCGTAACGTGTATGTGGAGTATTTTCGTGTGTTCATAACCCTCAGAATAATACAATTCTGTCGGACTGATGTCGTGAACACCTGTCACCTAAGACCAAGTTGCATTGTTCATTTTCTCTGCTTGAATGGCCTTTTTTTTTTTTTTAATTCCATTGCCTCACAGCTTTACCAGCCATGTACATCTCCGCGAGGAGAGAGAGAGAGAGAGAGAGAGAGAGAGAGAGAGAGAGAGAGAGAGAGAGAGAGAGAGAGAGATGAAAACAATGTCTGCTCGCTCGAGACATCTTGGGAACATTTTTTTTTCATTTCGTGGCGAGACCAAACCTTCGCCCGCTCTCCTGTTCACAAGGATTCCATCTACTACTCCCGCCCCTTAATTCAGTGCGTGCGTGAAGTGTGCTGAAGGTGTTCTCTCTTTCATTTAAAGATCTCTATGACAAGGATGAGATTCGGAATAGCTGATATATGTACACAGAAGTATCGGTATACTACTGTTGTCGGTATACTACTGTTGATGAATATGCTAAGATGTGCCCACTGAGTTAAGTATGTCAAAGATGATGAACAACATTTTTGTTGTTATGCTGTCCTGCCTTCCAAGATTAACGAAATGATTTTTAATCTCCCTGAATACCCCCCCAAACCCATTCCTGTTTATTGTTGTATTGCTCATGCAAATCCAAATAAGATAAAATTGAAGACTGTTTGCATATATTTGTATAGAACATTTACATGACGCACTGTATTACTCAGCTAAAGTGGTGTTTTATTACGTAATCAGGATGGATTCATGTTCAGCTGTCACGTTATGTTATATAATTGTCCAATCATTTATCCTTTAGTCAAAAGGGCATTGTAAGGGTATTGTACCCCCTTCAGAAAGGGCCATGGACTTTATGAATAAACTTCCGCTTCTCTCTCTCTCTCTCTCTCTCTCTCCCCCCCCCCCCCCCCCCTCTCTGTCTTCCACAGAAACGTAAGCGTACATTCATACACATACTACATTAACCAAACACCAACATAACAAAGATGAAGAGGAGTCACACAACACATTTTATTCCGCAGAATGCATATCGTTCAGTTATAAAGAGGATAGAATCTGATTATGCTGCAGTCTGTGTTAACAACGTTCATATCATTTCATATAAAAAGACAGCAAAAATTGGCAACATACAATAAATCATCAAACGTCGTTTCTCTTCCACCCCATCAAAAAATAGACAGTCGGAGGTATATATTTATATATACATACTGTCTCCGTATAAAATAGATATCAGAAAAAGACATGTGAAAGAACAGAATTAAAAGACACATATTGAAACGTCGACAGTTCATCCATTTTGATCGTAAACACGTGATATGTAATATTAAAATGTGATATGTCGTATGAGAGAGAGAGAGAGAGAGAGAGAGAGAGAGAGAAGGGAGAGAGAGAGAGAGAGAGAGAGAGAGAGAGAGAGAGAGAGAGAGAGAGAGAGAGAGAGAGAGAATGATCCTGATATCTTGCAGTAAATATTTCATGGACGGAAATTTTTCCTAATCACACACACACACACACACACACACACACACACACACACACACACACACACACACACACACACACACACACACACACGTGCGCGGGGAAGACTCTTCTCCCGTTGTAATGATCCTATTCATCCGCTTCTCCTTTCCTCGTAAAAAATTGAAACAGACTGTCACTCAATGTAAAATTTCTTTCTCTCTCTCTCTCTCTCTCTCTCTCTCTCTCTCTCTCTCTCTCTCTTGCACACAGGCATGCGCATACACTGACATCATCACCCACAGCAAAACAAAAGAAAACATCACTACAAAATAACATTCTCCATTCCTCCCACAAAGTGAAACTGCACACACATCCACTAAATCTAACAAAAACACACACACACATAGACATACATAGATGGGCGCTCGCGCACACACACACACACACACACACACACACACACACACACACACACACACACAAGTGCGCGTGCATATATCAAAGCATGATATCAGACGAATCCTCATATCACACGTTGTCAAAGCAAACAGTCGCACAAAGAGATTCGCAAGCTCTTTTCATATCCCCCTCCATATTGCCTGATATCGCTTTTTTGTGGAAAGATATTAATCTGAAGAAGAAGAAGAAAGAAAGAAGAAGAAGAAGAAGAAGAAAGAAGAGGAGGAGGAGGTGGAGGAGGAGGAGGAGAAGAAGAAGAAGACAAAGGAGAAGAAGAAGAAGAAGAAGACGAAGAAGAAGAAGACCAACGACGACGTCTCTCTCTCTCTCTCTCTCTCTCTCTCTCTCTCTCTCTCTCTCACACACACACACACACACACTGAGAAGTACCAAGATGTATATTTTTGATTTCTATATCGAACAGAGGTAGACACCAACAGCCTGGTCAGCAGTCCTCAGTAATCCATGCTGCAGAACAACGTGAAAGTCAACACTTCAGTGAAGTGGGGACAGGAACCCACACACATGCACTGCCACTGTCGCTCCCATAGTTCACAGGTGAGAAGGGATATGTTAGGTTCCGCTCGTCGCCAGTAGTGCCAGGTGAATGGATTGAGCAAACATCAATGTCTTCGAGTACGTGTGCTTCAACACTGGCTTGGAATGTGTGTGCTATGTGCATGGGCACCGTGAGCAGCTTTGGTCTGGAATGTGTGTGTGTGTGTGTGTGTGTGTGTGTGTGTGTGTGTGTGTGTGTGTGCTCTCTAGATGATTGGGTACCACCATCGCTATCGATCTGGAGTGTGTGTACTAAATAGATGGAACATAGCTGGTTTGGAGTGTGTGCTACATGAATAGGTAGGTACCAGAAGTAACACTTGATGTGAGTGTGTGTGCTAGGTGAAAGGTTGAAACGAACAGTATTGACATGGAGTGTATGTGCGCTCGGTGACTGAATACCACAAACAGTATTGCTTGGTGTGTGTGTGTGTGTGTGTGTGTGTGTGTGTGTGTGTGTGTGTGTGTGTTGAGTGACTGGATACCATAAGATTCATTGATCTGATGAATTTCAAGCCACCGATACTGCTTACGCTACCCATTCATGTAGCATACAAGCAGATGAGAGCAGGGTACAACAAGGAAACTTTCCTGTGGGACTCTTGCCTGAAAACATGCCAGATGAATGGATTTCACAATCGGCATCAGACGGGCCATTCAGGTTCCAACCAATGCTGTTTGCGGTACTCGTTCATCTTGCACACAAACAGGCAAGAGAAAGGCTTACACCGAACATACATGGAAACTTCCCCGCGTCTTTCTCGTCTGCGTGTGTGCCGAACGAATGGGTGGTGCGGGACCTCAATGGCCAAGGGATTAAAGCGTTCTGAACAGTTTCGCATGGGCGCAAGAGCCACTGTCCCTGCTGACTGTAATTCTTCATGGTGAAAGGAACCTTAAACCAAGTCATAAATCATATTTTTAGTGTGATTCAAAATACAGAGGTCAGTACACTATGTCCAGGAAAAAAAAAAATCAGAATATTTGATCAATGGATAAGCTTAAAACTTTGAAAGCGCAACGTTTTGACGTCAAAAGGGTGTTTGCGGCATGTGAGAGAGAGAGAGAGAGAGAGAGAGAGAGAGAGAGAGAGAGAGAGACAGACAGACAGACAGAGACAGAAGACAGAAGAGAGAAGAGAAACGATGAGAGAATGGGGGGGGGGGGGAGGGGAGAGACAGACAGACAGAGAGAAGAGAGAAGAGAAACGATGAGAGAGAGAGAGAGAGAGAGAGAGAGAGAGAGAGAGAGAGAGAGAGAGAGAGAGAGGTGAAGATGAAGGTCTAAGGGGGGCCAATAGGTGGCGAGGAGACAAGGTGAAGTGGAAGGGTTGAAAATCAAAACCGAAAACGAAAAAAAAAAAAATGGAAAATTCGTTATCACGTCAATGTACAGAAAGTACAGACAATCGTCAGCAAGTGACCTTGAACCCGACATGATTCTCATCAACAAAAATCAAGGAAGACATCTCCGCCCCCCCCCCCCCCCCCCCCAATCCCAACCCCTAAAAACTCAAACCAATCAATCAATCAAGCAACGAGTAAACAAAGCCCTTCAAAAAAGAAAGAAACAAACAAACAAAGTAGTAGCAAATCAGTCACGTAACATTGGTAACGATGGTCCCATGAGTGAAAATCCATGACAGATAATTCGGAACGAGAGCAGAAACACTGACAAATGACTGGCTTTTTCTCTGGGCTTGCCGGACTGAACGTCACTTTGAAAATATGTAAATGAGAGAGAGAGAGAGAGAGAGAGAGAGAGAGAGAGAGAGAGAGAGAACGAAATGTTGTTTATTGAGAGAAAGGAATAAGCTTAGTGGCTTTTTTCATCCAGCCCTCAAACAAGGAAAGGTATATAAAATATATGAAAGAAAACATTGCAGAGAGAGAGAGAGAGAGACAGACAGACAGACAGACAGACTGACTGACAGACAGAGACAGACAGAGACAGACAGAGAGAGAAGGAGTGGGAGAGAGGGCCAGTCTCTTTCAGGTATCTGGTCCAGGACTGTCGAGCTACTGTGCATGAATAGTGATTCCCCATAACATCCAGCCCTGGCCCGTCATTTACTCTACTTTTAGAAACGGCCACTTGAAAAAAAAAAAAAAAAAAAAAAAAAGAAGAAGAAGAAGAAGAAAGGTAAAGGGAAAAAAAAAAGGACAATCCTTCTGAACCGACGACGAAGAAAAACGTGCTCGTTCCCTCACACCTACAAAATCTTGACGTTCTCTTCCTTCATACTGAAAAGAGCAGACGGCATTCGTGGCCTGAATGACAAACATCATCCTTCCTTCTCCAGCCTGGTTTGCTATTAATTCGCGCGAATCTCAAAGAATTCCACGCAAGTCTCCTGAATTCATTCTCGGCGGACTTTGATGTTCCATTGTTTTTGACTTGTAGATCGAACATTTTTGTTCACAAACCTACTTGGCTGGCGTTTCTTAATTTTGTCGATCTCCAGCGATTCTGCTTCGGAGTTATGCAAATGGTGTGACTTTATTACCCGTTGTTAGCTTCTCTCATTCTGAATTAATAAAGAAACAACAAAATCACCACTTAGTGCACCACGTCCACGGATTCTAACTCCCTCCAGTGATTCTATTTCCTCTGACCTGGTTATCAAAAAATAGTAATGCTAGGATTATTCTTTGGTCAAACTGGCGCTCTCGGCGAATCAAGCACCTGTTCAATACAATTTTTCGCTCGCGGACGAGACTCCACTCACCGAACCCCCACACGCACAGCCCTCCCCACCTTGCCCTGACTCTCCTCTGTCCCTGCATGTGAAGCTACAGGGGGAGGACATCTGGCCAACCCCCCCCCCCCCCCCCTCACCAACCTGCAGGACTAGGTTACTAGCCTGTGGCTGCTCTGTTAGGGACCTCTACACTCATGTTAAGAGCTGATCTCTAAGCCCAGCGGCTTTCAAGAAGAAGATCTCAATAATGCTAATGAAACAACGAGCGCAAAATAATGGGGTTTTCATCATCTTCGTTCAACGACGAGATCATATTAAAAACGTGAAAGTATGTAAAACAACACATAACAAAACTCAACCGAATACCTAACAGAAAACTGGAGAGAGAGAGAGAGAGAGAGATAGAGAGAGAGAGAGAGAGAGAGAGAGAGAGAGAGAGAGAGAGAGAGAGATGAAAACATAATTGAAATATTGCCTTTGATGAAATAACATTCTGCAGCAGAACTCCAACCAAGATACATGCAAGTATCATTGACATGAAAGCAGTATGCACTCATAGACGGGTGGTAAAATGATGCCATTTTGCATGAGGGAAAAAAATCATATATTATCATACACTAGGTTATGACACAAACAAACAAAAACTTATCCCAGCTTCACTATCAATTTGCATAAGAATTCGAGAGAAAAAAACAACACTACACAATAAAATTGTTACGAAGAAGTGAAATTTATCATTGGAGTAATTCAGATACTAAACGTACTAAGGTCAAATCTTGGTCCTCTGGAACGCATATAATGATACAAAGTTGAAGTGTTTTCTTTAAAGATTGTCGTTATCATCACAGATGTTGCTTCAGTATTAACACTATTAATGCAATGTGTTTCTGCTTGATAGTCTATTGTTCGTGCACCGCACATCGCACTTCGATTTCTATTGTCTATGCATTGAAACCATCTTAAAAGATCTTTCATTTTTCTCTAATCTCTTCCCACTGTGACTCTGTGTGTGTGTGTGTGTGTGTGTGTGTGTGTGTGTGTGTGTGTGTGTGTGCATGCGTGCGCGCGTGTGTGTATGTGTGCGCGCATGCACGCGCAATCAGCATAATTCATGGTTCCTTTGACAGTCAACATGTTTCAGTCAGTCAAACAACGCGTGTTCGTGTCTTGCTCTTCATTTCTTCTTGGCCCCCTGTTCGGAGCGGTCAGGCTTGGCTTCCTTGTTCTTCTTGCCCAGGATGCTCATCAGTCCCTTGCTCATGTAGTACGGCTTCTCCGGGCTGCCGTCGTTCATCTCCAGGTCCTCCACTGCACCACGTCATCACCACACGTACACACGTCATGACGTCAGCAAGGGATCTGGGATGTGTTACGTGGTGGTTGGATAATGAAGAAGGTTAAACACTACTGATAGTTTTTTTTTGGTATTAAATCCTATCCATTTGGATTTGCATCTAAAAAATAAAAGGGGGTGGGGGACTTTAAAGAAAAAGATATCATTTCCGCATTCATCCTCTTGGGTCTTCTTCAGGCAAAAACAAACAACAATTAGGACAATGAAAACGAAGAACGAGCAATCAATCCTCTTCTCGTATTCAGTTCATGTTGAATTCAACATTTTGGCCATTTGAAAAAAAAAATCGACAACCATATTGCGTCCAATATGAGAAGATAAGTGCTTGATCGTTCTTCGATTTCATAACATTTTCCGGAACAGGTTCCAAAGTCTTGGAAAATGAAACTGTCAGAGCAGATCTCTCTCTCTCTCTCTCTCTCTCTCTCTCTCTCTCTCTCTCTCTCTCTCTCAATGCCTAAATAAGGTTGGCATTGCGAGTGGTATGTTTGCATTCTTGTTACCTCTAACATTCACCATGCTGTTTATGTCGTCTACTTCTTCCCCTTCGTGTTCTTGTTCTTGTTCTCTTTCTCTTTGTAACTTTTCTGATTCCTTTTTTTAAAGATTTTATTGTACTATGTTTTTTTTCTCTCTCTTTTTTTTTTTTCGATATTTTAAAGTCTTCTGTCATTATCTTTGTTGCATTCGTAATTCAAATCTTTTCCAATACATTATGAGCACAATCATGGTGCTGTTCAACTCTTCGCACTTTGTACTATTGTTTTCCGTTTGAAAATGAATTCGTCATTAAAAATCATATCCAGAGAATCATCGGACAAAGGTACATCTTCACCAGCTGTGTTGACGTGGTTAAGCGTCGGTGTCAAGGACTTACGCACCGGCAGGTCGTGGGTTCGAATCCCATCAAGGGCATTTATTCATTAGATTCTTGGGGCCCCTGCTGGCTGCTGCCCAGAACTGAGAGTACTACAGGCTCTAATGGGAAGTCTGGAGCCACACAGCTGAGTTTCATCCTCTTTAATGGACACGCCTTTGACAGTGTTGCTCAAATGTCCTGACCAGCACTGTCAACGCCTGTATCTCTCGGGCCTGGTTGACGCCAGGATATATCATGAAAGGAAGTTTAGAGCACAGCTCTGGCATGCAGTCTCGGATGAGAACAGAGCACCATGGCATTGTCTTCGTCATTCCCATAATCTCCAGTCATTATTTGAAAAAAAAAAAAAAGGTCTGAAACAGCGTGGCTCCTCATGCCCTCATCCCGTGGTGACCTCGGTGTATATCTTTTCCCAGTCCATGGGCAAGTTCAAGGGAACTGTCGTTGGATGGACGTGATGGCGCCGTAAGAAAGGGGCACGCTCACTCACGCTGGCTCCACGACAACGCAGCTATAATATCACCAAGTGTGAACAGACTATAAAACAACAACAACAACAACAACAACGCAGCTGTTGTGTGGGATGTCTTGCGTGTGTCGGACCATAACAGGCACCACTGAACATCAGTGAAGCGACTCGGCGGCAGCGCTGTGTCTCTTCTGGTGGGTAGCCCCTGGGCGACGAGATGCTACCGAAGCTAGACGCGGGAAGAATAAGCAGTGCGTGCGTGCGTGCGTGTGCGTACGTTAGTGTGCGTGTGCGCGCGCGCGCGCCTGTGTGTGTATGTAGGTGTGTGTGTGTGTGTGTGTGTGTGTGTGTGTGTGTGTGTGTGTGTGTGTGTGTGTGTGTGTGAGAGAGAGAGAGAGAGAGAGAGAGAGAGAGAGAGAGAGAGAGAGAGACTGTGGTGATTGTGATTGTTGTGTGTGTGTGTGTGTGTGTGTGTGTGTGTGTGTGTGTGAGAGAGAGAGAGAGAGAGAGAGAGAGAGAGAGAGAGAGAGAGTTAACTCACAGAAGCAGAGGAACAAAGTATCAACTGCCATGGAGTACACACTGAAAAAACACGCACGCCAGCAGGTATGTGGCCAAGGTCAGTATCTGAAACAGAAAAAAATGAACACTTAATATGACACCGTAACAACAGATCAATATCAACAACCACGACGACGGCAATGACGACGACGAAACTGAAAGATAAAATAATTGTGAAAATTTGTAACAGAAACGAACTGAGAGAAAAACAGGAATGGAAACTCCCCTTGTCCCTCTCTCTCTCTCACCCTGTGATGTGTGTGTGTGCGTGCGTGCGTGCGTGCGTGTGTGTGTGTGTGTGTGTGATTGTGGTGCGTGCGTGCGTATGCGTGTGTGCACGCGTGTGAATGTGTGTGTGTGTGTGTGTGTGTGTGTGAGAGAGAGAGAGAGAGAGAGAGAGAGAGAGAGAGAGAGAGAGAGAGAGAGAGAGAGACAGACAGACAGACAGACAGACAGACAGACAGACTGAGACTCACAATGACAGGAGTCAGATAGTAGCTGAGGTCTGGAATCTGCACGTATTCTTCAAACCCACGTGATCTTCCCTTGGAACCAGAAGAACGAGCCCACGACTGCACGCACGCACACCATCACATTCCCGTTGGAATTAACCGACTGAAGCACAGAGGGGTTACGTAAGAGGAACACATCTACAAACCCGACATTTTACCATTCTTAAGGAACATTGGGGGCTGCGACAACACACTTACCAACCTTAACTTACAATGTTCTACTGGAGTGTGGTGTGCGGTGCAACAACAACAATGGACGAAACTGAACTTTCACTGTTCTGACAGAGCGTGGGGACTGCAGTCATGATCAACGTAAAACAGGGAAGACTAACTTTCGTAATGAAGCATGGAGAATTGCAACAAGTGCAAATGTGAAGCTTGATTGTCCTGTTAAAGCAGAAAGGACGTAACAACAGCAAATGTGCAAACTATGATTTTATCTGTCCTGTTCGAAAGACTGCAACAATAGCAAACATACGTTCCTGACGTTGTGTTATTCTATTAGGACAAAGAGGGCTGTAACGATGGCAGACATAGCTTCCTGATGTTCTGTTATTCTGTTAGGGCAAGGCCCTGTGGGTTGGGCATAGAATAGACCCACTGCCCTGCCATGCATGTCGTAAGAGGCGACTAAGGCAGGACCACCTCGCCCCGAGGATAAAGGGGTTTGTGTAGGCTAACAACCCTACCTGTAAAAAAGGACCAGTTACAGAAGCATCGACGACAACGAACCCAAAACATTCACCTGGGCAAGGAAGGGTCTCCATCCCAGAGACTTATGATGCGGTGCAGGAAAGCCGAAAGGAAGCTGCAAGGCTGACTGACCCCTTCTAACACCCAGGACAACAACGAGAGTAGCCACATGGAATATCAGGACGATGTACGAAAAAAAAAAAAACCATCCAAGTGCGAGAGAGATGAAAAACTACAAGATCGGGGTGCTAGGACTGAGTGAGACAAGGTGGCTACAGTCAGGACAACTGAAGACTTTCATCTGGAGAACAGCTGCTGTACTCAGGACACACACAGACGATGGAGCCCCCCACTCTGAGGGTGTGGCCCTGATGCTGGGCACCGGAGGCACAGGGGGCACTCATCGGATGGGAACCTGTCAACTCCCGCATCATCACAGCCAAGTTTACCACGAAGAAGAATGACATCAGGCTGAACATCATCCAGTGCTATGCTCCCACCAATGATGCGGAAGAAGAGAAGAAAGAAGAAAGATGAATTCTACCAGCAACTACAGACAGTGATAGACAGAAGAGGAGCAAAGGACATAACCATACTGATGGGAGATTTCAACGCCAAGATTGGAATGGACAACACAGGCTACGAGGACATCATGGGGACACACGGACTGGGACAGATGAACGAGAATGGTGAGCGCTTTGCAGACCTGTGCGCCCTGAACCAGCTGGTGATAGGAGGAAGCATCTTCCCACACAAGCGCATCCACAAGGCCACATGGAGGAGATCCCCGAATCACGTCACGGAGAACCAGATTGACCACATTTGCATTAGCCGCAAGTTCAGGAGATCATGGCGGGATGTACGAGTGATGATGAGAGGTGCTGACGTGTCATCAGACCACCACCTTCTTTTAAACAACAGTGAGACTTCGCCTCAAGAGATTCACCAACCAACAACAAACACACGGACAAGGTACAATGTCGGACTGCTCAGAAACAGGGACACACAAGCAGCATTCCAGATCAGCCTTTCCAACAGGTTCCAGCCGCTACAAGAGCTGATAGAAGACGGTGAGACGGACATCGAGACACAGTGGGAACACTGCAAGAAGCTCTGGCAGACACACATGTGAAGAGATCCTTTGGCAAGAGAAGACCCAGCACAAGGAATGGATCTCTGCCGACACCATCCACAAGCTGGAAACAAGGAGAGAGAAGAAAACTACGCTGAACACGAGCCGAACAAGAGCAGCTAAGGCAAAGGCACAGGAAGAGCACACAGCAGCGAACAGAGAAGTAAAGAGGAGCATCAAGAAGGACAAGAGGGACTACTTTGACGACCTGGCCAGTCAAGCAGAGGCAGCAGCCGGACAGGGGAACCTGAAGGACCTGTACCTGGTGACCAAGAAGCTGACGGGCAAGTTCCAGCAGACAGACAAGCCAGTGAAGGACAAGAACGGAAACCCACTGACAACAACCGAGGAACAGCTGAAACGATGGGCAGAACACTTCAGGGAGCTGCTGAACCTGACCCGCCCCGCCCCTGACGCACCACCAGACATCCCACCCCCGCAGAGACAGAACTGCCCATCAGCTGCGACAAACCCTCAAAGGCAGAGATCAAGAAGGCCATCACGACTCTGAAAAAATGGGAAGGCTGCAGGGCCGGACGAGATACCAGCAGAAGCCATCAAAGCAGACACAGAGACAGCTGTCAACATGCTATACAGCCTCTTCAGCAAGATCTGGGAGAAGGAGGAGGTACCGGCCCAGTGGAAAGAAGGAATCATCATCAAGCTGCCAAAGAAAGGAGACCTCAGGGACTGCAGCAACTACCGAGGGATCATGCTCCTGTCAACGCCAGGCAAGGTTCTCAACAGGGTTCTACTGGAGAGGATGAAAGAGGCTGTCGACCCCAAGCTCCGAGACCAGCAGGCAGGCTTCCGGCGGAACAAATCATGTGCCGACCAGATCGCCAGCCTGCGCATCATTGTGGAGCAGTCGCTGGAGTGGAACTCCCCCCTCTACATCAACTTCATAGATTATGAGAAGGCCTTCGACAGTGTGGACAGAGAGACGCTGTGGAAGCTGCTGAGGCATTACGGAGTCCCCGAGAGATCATCATCTCCCTCATCCGGTGCACCTACCAGGACATGAACTGCAGGATTGCCCACGCCGGTCAGCTGTCTGAAAGTTTCGAGGTGAAGACGGAGTTCGGCAGGGGGTGCCTGCTGTCGCGTTCCTCTTCCTCCTGGTCATTGACTGGATCATGAAGACCACTACAACAGGCAGGAACAACGGTATACAGTGGACACTCTGGACGCAGCTCGACGACCTCGACTTTGCTGACGACCTGGCGCTCCTGTCACACAGCCACAGCCAGATGCAGGACAAGACCACTCGCTGGAGACCACATCAGCCGGGACAGGGCTCAAGATCAACAGGAAGAAGACCGAGAGCTGATGAAAATCAACACCACTGCCAACACATCAGTCACAGTCGGTGGAGAGCCCATCAGGGAGGTGGAGTCTTTCGTCTACCTGGGAAGCGTGGTTGACCAACAGGGCAGGCACGGACCGAGACATCACAGCCAGAATCGGCAAGGCAAGAGCAGCTTTCGTCGTCATGCTCAAGAACATCTGGGCATCTGGAGGAATCAGCATAGAACCAAAACTCTGCATCTTCAACTCCAGTGTGAAATCAATTCTGCTCTACGGATGCGAGACATGGCGGACAACACAGACGATGCAACAAAAGATTCAGACATTCTTCAACACCTGTCTGAGGCGCATCTACAAAATCCGATGGCAGGACAAGATCCGAAACGAAGATCTGTGGGGAGCGTGCGGGACAGGAACCAGTGGCCAAGCAGATACTGCGAAGGAAGTGGGGCTGGATCGGACACACCCTCAGGAAGCCAGCGTCCAGCACCACACGCCAAGCCCTGACCTGGAACCCGCAGGGAAAGAGGAAGAGAGGCCGGCCTCGCAACAGCTGGAGGCGAGACACTGAGGCGGAGCTAATGATTTTTGTGTGAGCTGGACAACTTGGCCAAGTCTCAAAAAATAGAGTTCTCGTTGGCTATAAAGAAATTACACATCCCACGTCGGGTATTCAACTATGGTATGACATTCATTTCCCAGTTATTGCATTCATATTCAATACATGAACCCGTGCACGCACACACAACACACAGAGATATTCCTTTTGACGTTCCGGATTTAGGTTTGAAGGCACGACGCACAAACAAATGATAACAGACACATTCATACCATCGGGGCACACACGGACAAGACGTGCACACAATACCTTCGCACATACGCGCAGACGTGCCCAGTCTAAATAGTATAAGCACAGTCTAACACATGCGGCTTGTAGACATACATGGTGAAATACAACCTCACGTATATCGACACCACATATATTAACACACACATTTGTATGCACAAAATACACGCGCGGGCGCACACGCACGCACACACACATACACACACACACACACATACACACACACGCACGTATGCAAACACACATACGCGCACAGACAAACACACATGCACACGCATACACATAATCTTACACACACACGCACGGACGCGCACACATGCACACGCAATCACGCACATATTTGTACGGACGTATTTGTTATCACACACACACACACACACACACACACACACACACAGGTAGGCAGATGGATGTACTCACAAACGGCTCCAGTGCAAACCAGTTTACTCAGAAACAGCACGAAGTCCGTCACCTTGTCCAACACTATAACCCTGAAATCATCATCATCATCATCATCATCATCACCATCATCATCATCATCATCATCATCACCATCATCATCATCATCACCATCATCACCATCATCACCATCATCATCATCATCATCATCATCACCATCATCATCATCATCACCATCATCACCATCATCACCATCATCATCATCATCACCATCATCATCATCATCACCATCACCATCATCATCATCACCATCACCATCATCATCATCATCACCATCATCATCATCATCACCATCATCATCATCATCATCATCATCATCATCATCACCAGAAACAGAGAAAGAGCACGTAGTCAGTCATCTTGTCAAAACACCTTCACCCTGAAATCATCAAGACTGTCAACATCATCACAGTTTTCACACAATGGGCGCCGAGTCCACTTCGTTTAAAGACATCTCTCTCAAATCATTATCAGTTTACTATAAAATTAAAAAAAGCTCCAAATTCTATCCCATTGTTGAACACTACGCACTTTGATCTCGATGTTCACCATTTACACCACAATTTAACGGGTTCGACTTTGGATTTCATACTACCTTTCCACCAAGGTTCGTTAAAATCAGTTTTGTATTGTTTTTTTTGGCGTAATGATGCTAACTGACAGGCTCACAAAGTCATCAGCCAACCAGCCAATCGAAGTGGGTGAACACATGATTTCCTTTGTTGAAATAACAACGGGTGTAATACCTTTATTCTCAAGATGATGCACTCCTGTGTCTCCCTACTACTGGGGGCCGTTTGTGACCCCACCCCCCCCCCCCCCCAAACAACAACAACAACAACAACAACAACAACAAAAACACAAAAACCTCATCGACATCATCATTCGATAATTTAGAATCTGATAAACGATTTTCTTGAGAATTAATCATTTACACAAAAAAACATTATTTATACATCACAGATTATCAAGGTGCATCACACATTGTAAGTTACCATGGTAATGTTTGCGTGTTTTGCACAATCTATAAAATCATGGTTTACCTATGACTAAAATGCATTATCTACAAGGTAGATGTTGCCTCCTTGTATGTACATAATATTTATTCCATTATGGCGGTTTGCATCTGGTGATGGTCAATCATATTTGAACTAAGATTGCTCCGTTCAAAGCATTTATGGCGAGGCATCATCAACAAAGTGTTTTTAATCCTTGCCTTTCAAAAGATAATGAAAACTCCTTCTCTCTCTTTCTGTCTGTCTGTCTGTCTGTCTGTCTGTCTGTCTGTCTCTCTCTCTCTCTCTCTCTCTCTCTCTACCTGACAACGTTTCTCATAATGAGGAAGAAGGCGTCCTTGGCGGCGAAGCAGAAGTTCTTGCCCCTGATGGCGATCTGAAAACAACATCACTTTAACTTGTGACGGCAAAAACAATAACAGCACAACAACACATCAACCCTCCCAATTGATAATTCTTCTTCCCTCTGAAAGTACTTGTTTCCTAAAACCTTTTAACCTAGCTTTTATACAAGATTAATCTCTCAACGAGTCCACTTAATTGAAAAAAAAAAAAGTGGATGTTCTACGTGAAAGGTGCGACTGTATACTATTCTTAACTACATCCAATAGGCCTCTGCACAACACCTGTCCGTCCTCCTCTTCCTCCGAGCAGGGGATTATTATTATCATAATGATAATTACTATTATCATTATAATAATGATTACGTATATAGCGCCTATTCTCAGCTAAAGACCAAGCTCTAAGTGTTTTACAATCCACACTCGTTTACACAACGGGCTGCCTACCTGGGTGGTACTTTCTGAAAAGCTGCCAGCCAGCCGGCGCTTCATTCCGTCGTTTCCCGTGTCATCCAGTCAGTATCGTTCACTCATTTTCTTTACTTCCTTCGTTCTTTCCATTTCTCACACAGGATGCATGGTATGTGTAACGTGTCATCCATACCAACGGCCAAACTGGGCTTCTCTTCCGAATTGGTGATGGAACTTCACGTATGTGCAAGATGTTATGCGTGCATTCACAGACGGACCTCGGCTTCTAGTCTCTCTTTCGAAGGACTGTATGGGAAATGGAGTCAGAACAGATGTTACCTCCGAGGGAAAAATCCCCCTGTACGGAAACGGTCCGGCGGAGACTCGAACCCGCAACAGCAGAATCACCAAGATTACGAGTCTGGCGTGCTACCACTGAGCTATTCCAGCCCTACCCAAGGGATCCCTACCTTTTTACTTTTTTGTCTATTTACTTCTCTGCACTAGACTATCAAAACCAATCCCGTCAACAACAGCAAAAAAACTTTGATGGTGAAACTGTTCACTATAGACGCTCCTAATGTATAAGGAAAATTTTCATGTAAATCTTTTTTTTTTTGTTCTGGTACATTGAACTAGACCTGCCGCTCAGTGAAAACGCCCCCCACCCCCACCCCCACCCCCGCCCACCTTCCCCACTCTTCTACACCCATGAAAGGGAAAAAATGGTGATGGTCGTCGTTGACAGGTACCAGTGCATACTGATTCTCTTCAGCCGCCAATCAGTTCTCTTCACGTCCCCCAAGTTCGAGTGTGGCTGCCTTAATGGCGGGATAAAAAAAAAAAGAGTCATACACACACAAAATTCCACTCCCTTTGTTGGGTATATGGGATTAATCCTTGCCTGTCTATAAAGGGAGTGTCCGCAGGAGTATCAGCCTGCGCACACGGAAAAAGTCCTCTTCACATCCTCTCCGGCCCATTTCTTCTTTCTAGACGAGGGTCCTTCCCTTAGGAGAGATGTTGAGGTACCAGCACATCCTCTCTTGTGTATCCTCGATTTATAAGTACATAAGATACCCATTAAAAAAAAGGATTTTTAAGGTTTTTTATGCAAAAAGATTCTAATGTGTATGATGGGTCTTCCCACAACAGTACACCAGAAATATTTCATCACATACAGGCAGCATGCAGAGTATGCACTACTCCATCCCCTCCCCCTCCATAAAACAAATATATATCAATAAGAGCATTCCATTTGCGGCACGAAAATAAGTGCTGCTACTCACCCCCACCCTTCCCATGTCCACACATATTTTCTGGCATATATACCCGTTAAAAACAAACAAACAGCCCCCTACCTCCATACCCTCCTCGTATTATGAACAAGGAAATCCGCAAGTGACCACTCGAATTATTCATAAACTGGATCGGTTCATCAAAGCACCCAAAAGCAAAGTGTACTCACGATGATGTAGGCGTTCTTGTTGAGGAACTTGAGCAGCTTCTCCAGGCACCAGAAACAGCACTTGAGGCACCTGGAACATGGGGGAAAGCATGGCATCAGGTCAGTCTTTTATATCACCCAGTCTGCCCACGTCCCTGTGGAGATGCTGGAAGCTTTTTGGGTATGAACACAGCTCTCCTGCCTTCTGGAAGTTCTGTGCCGGTAATCTCCCCTTTTCTGCTGCCCTCTTTGACTCTGCCTTCATTTTTGTTGTTGTTGTTGCATTTCTATAATGTCGTCTGTTTGTCGGCTTGTGTGGACCATTCTCCTGTCTGTTTTGAAGCTTTTACTATTTCTTGTTACTGGTCACAACTTATAGCATGTCGGCCTTTCCATAACACTCTGGGCGCTTGGAGGTGAAACATGCACACACTGTCCGTTGTAAATAAGTGTTGCCTTCGCTCATATTGCCGTTGTATGTACTTTCATGTGTTAAAATCAACATCTTAAAATTTTCTGAACCTCTTCTGTAAGAATCCGAAAGAGATGAACTAAGCAGAGAGGCTGCCCCTTTTCTACACGCCCTGGTCTTCTCGATCTTAGGGATGTCAACAGATCAGCTAGCAGCTGCCGTGTCATGACATGCATGCTCACAGTGGTCTTTGTTGTTGGGTTACTCTGTCATGAAGTGACCTTTCTTCTTCGTTATCAGAATGTGTCCTGTTTCCCCTGAGCGTTGACAGCCCTGGAAATGAGCCGTGAGGCCTGCTGGGTTGATAAAGAAAACTATAAAGTAGCAGCTGAATGTTTGTGCCAACGTCATCCACGTGCAAGCGTCTTCTCTCTTTCTCTCGCTCTCTCTCTCTCTCTCTGACACACACAGACATGCACTCTCTCTCTCTCTCTCTCTCTCTCTCTCTCTCTCTCTCTCTCTCTCTCTCCAGCCCTTTGCGGTCGGCTGGGCTATAAGCAACATTACCTTACCTCTCTCTCACACACACTCCTCGGTCTCTCTCTCACACACACACACACACACACACACACACACACACACACACACTCTCTCTCTATAACCTCATATCACACACACACACACACACACACACACACACACACACACACACACACACACACACACACACACACACACACACACACACATTCTTCATACACAAACATACAGACACATACATATACGAATACTATAATCAGTATACCACACACACACGCACGCACGCACGCACGCACACACACACTCACTTGAGGAAGAACTTGGCCACCTGGTTCTCGGAGCCCTTCAGCTTGTGGTCGATGTACTCCAGGATGATGCGGATCATCTGCACCACGGCGATGATGAAGGCCGAAGGCCAGCGAGCCCAGGTGGTACCTGACACCCACACAAACCAGCTCCACAGTCGTCACGTCACGTCAGCCAACTGCTATGGTCAACTGACCATCAACTGTTCACCCTTTAGGGTAATCGACACTGGTCAAAGTAACCACTAACAGTGGCCAAATTCGCGCCATCAGTAGTGATGAAACCCAACCGTTAATGCTGATCAGATTGACCATCAGCAGAGGTGAAACTAACCATCAGTAGCGGTGAAACCCGACCATTAACACTGGTCAGATTGACCATTAACAGAGGTGGAACTAGCCATCAATAGTGGTGAAACCCGACCATTAACATAGGTCAGATATGACCATTTACAGAGGTGAAACAAACCATCAATAGTGGGTGATCCCGACCATTAACACAGGTCAGATTGACCATTTACAGAGGTGAAACTAACCATCAATAGTGGTGAATCCAAACATCAACAGCCGTGACATTAACCATCAACATCAATCAATGGTGGTGACATTAGCCACTACAGTGGTCAGTCAGCCATGAACAGAGATCGCATTAACCCTTTTTTGGGGCAATACATCATAATCACATAGGGCACTTAATTATAAAATGACGTTCATCACCAATATTGCCTTTCGTAACCATCTCTGCATAATGATTTTCGTGTCTGTCAGCACCGTATTGTCTGCCTGCCTCGACAGTGAGTTGGTGAGTACATACAGTATCTTAATTTCATTAGCTTGACGCCACACACACACACCTCCCTACCTGATACTCCTGTACAGGGCATAGGCCAGGGGGAAGGCGGGGATGTCGTCCGGCTTGTTCCAGGCCCAGTAGTAGGAGGCGAAGGCCCCGGCCAAGGTCATCTGGCTGAGGGCCACGAAGAAGTTCATGATCCACAGGAACATGAACAGCATGAAGATCTGCATGGGGATGATGTACCTGCGGCCCAGACAACCCTGTCACTGTAAAGTATCCCTGTAAAGCGTCCCTGTTTTATAAGAACGGGGAGTACAAAAACGAACCTGAAAAGAGAGCAAGGGGCATAACCGTACACCTAGCGACATCTGCTGGTCACCAGACAGAAAGCATCAGGCTGTGATCCTGTCCTGCATTTTGACCCAGACTGAATGCTTGCATCTTATTATTATATTATTATAATGAAGGCTTATATGGCGCCTATTCTTGGCTAGAGACCAAGCTCTAAGCGCTCTACAATCCACATACTTTCACACAAGGGGCTGCCTACCTGGGTAGTGCCGACTGAAGAGCTACCAGCTGGCGCTTCATTCAGTCGTTTTCCGTGTCATCCAGTCAGCATCATTCAATATCGTTCACTCAGTTTCCTTACTTCCTTCATTCTTTCCATTTCTCACGCAGGGTGCATGCTATGTGTAACGTCATACCTACATTCAGAGCCCCCCCCCCCCCCCCTCCCCCCTTTCTTTTCTTTTTTTTTTTTTTTAAATTTCTGATCCCTTGTTCACTTCTCAGATCCTACCTTCCACCTCTGACCTCAACCTCTCCCTGCAGCCTGCTTCTTTACTGAGTTTTTCAGAACAATCCTCACTGTCTTACCTACTGGTGGATGCATTGCTATTTCTCTCCTGACAGCCGAAAGGGAAGAATTGTTTTGTTCATGGTTGATGTTTGTTTGCAACTTGTCACAGTCTGATGAAGACTTTGTGTCGAAAATTCACTTGTCTGTTTTGTACAGTCTGTTAACTTTGCGTTACTTTACATCTTGTATTGTGTGTTTCTTT
>JADBJO010003114.1:115000-117500 GCA_016801955.1 Conus betulinus
ACACCCATGCACACACACACACACACACACACACACACACACACACACACACACACACAACGTGTGTGTGTGTGTGTGTGTGTGTGTGTGTGTGTGTGTGTGTGTGTACATGTAGAGAGAGAGAGAGAGAGAGAGAGAGAGAGAGAGATTTTTCTGAAAGTAAATCTAGTATAAAAACAAGCACAAAATATATTCCGGAGTGGATGGGATATTTACTCTAGGTAGAACTAGTATAGACGAGCACAAATTGTACCCCAGAAAGAAAGGTCTCACAGGCGAGGGGACCTTTTACTCAAAGGCAAATGTAGTATGGACAACGATAACAGAAAACAAAACAAAACAAAGCAACAACAAACAAACAAAACGGGGAAAAACGTCTTACAGGAGAGTGATTCTTTTTATCAGTCCTACGACACACGCTGGTGACACTGTTAAAGTGTTTGCCTGTGGAGCTGACAGTCTGAGGCTGAAGCACTCGTGGGGTCAGATTTTCACCTGGCAGTTAACGACTGCTTGATTCAAATCAGGTAAAATGCAAGGCCGCGGAAGGAGGGGGATGGGCACCGCCTCCCATCATGCTGTGCCCTAGACACAGTTCTGTTTTCTGTTTTTCTCTCTCTCTCTCTCTCTCTCTCTCTCTCTCTCTCTCTCCGTGTACACACACACACACACACACACACACACACACACACACACACACACACACACACACACTGCCTGTAAGCTATGGGAAATTAACCCTTTTTCTCTAAAAAGAAAACCAACCCAAAAATAAAACAAAACACAATGATTGAAATTGAAGATCTGACAGAAATTCAAGTCTTAAAACGGAGCGAGTCTTTGTTTGAAAGGAAAATGTAGCGCCGACAAAGAATTTTTAAAAAAGCAAAAATCAGGGGGAAACAAAGTCTCAAAGGGGATGAACTCTCTAACAGGACGTCTGTCTAGTATACACAACAAAGAAAATAAAAAAAAAAAAGAAGAAGAAAAGCAGAGGAAAATAAAAAGACAAAAACAATCTTTAAAAAAGGAGAGATTTTACTGCAAGATAAATGTATACACAGAGGAGAAAAATAAGCAAAAACAGGTCTTAGAGGAGAGGGACTTCTCACTGGGAAAGGTTTTTTTCAGGAAGGTGTCTAGCGCCCGATGAAAAAACGCACTGTACTTCTTTCGGTTTTTCAGGTATCGCCACAAAGGAAGCGCTCGAGTACTTCTTTTCATTTGCGGCGTATGGCCTGGCTTGCTTCTCCACAAGGGAAGTAAACAGCGTGCTCCTCAGTGTCGCTTGGTCAGATCGTGTGAGCAGGAGAAAGAGAGGGCACTAAATCTGCTTCGAAGAGGCCCTCTATGTACCACGCTTGGTTACTGCAGTCTACATGAGAGGTTGGGAACACAACGGGTTCGCCGTAGCTGATAGCAATGGTCGTATACATTCCATGCAGGGTTAATTTAATACCTTGGGTTCGAAAAACCAAGAACAGCATTGCTGAGCCGCCAAGCAACGGGGCAACCAAATGACAAAACAGCGCGTTTCGACCTATGGGGTCTTCTTCAGGCAGGACAAACCGCGTTAGAAAGGATGGAACAAAGCACCAACAAAACAGTCTCAAATCTCTTCGATCTGGGAGAAAATGTAGCGTGGGTGGAAAACTGAGATACGTAATGGAACTGAAGAGGGGAGAGGTAGGTGGGGGGAAAAGATACTTGTTTGATAATGATAATAATAACAATAATAATGATAGTAAGAAAAACAATGATGATTATAATAATATACAATCATATGATATGACAATGATAACAAAAATAGTGATAATAACTATAGTTGAGGAGGAAGAAGAAGAGGAAAAAAGAAAAAAAGAGCAAAAGGGTTACAAGAATTATGAATGTGGAAAATGGCAAAGACAGTAAGATAATATGCAAGAAATCATTAAACAGTTACATTAGTACTTACGATGATGATAATAATAATAACAATAATAATATATAACAATAATAATAATAATAACAAAAACAATGATTATAATTGTAGTGATATAGAGGATTGTAATATGAAATCTTTGAAATATAGAAACGCATCATAATTTAGAAACTACAAAGGTAATAAAAACTTCATCATAAATTTTTAATAGTGAAAAGTGATGGCGTTGTTGATGGTAATGATGATGTTGATGATGGTGATAACTGCAAAAAACAAACAAACAAACAAAAAACCAAAAAACAAACAGACAAAAAAAACATTATTCTAACAAAAAACTACAACAAATACATAGTCTCCCATGACACGTTCACAAGGAACAAGGCCTGTAGAAATTAAAAGTATGCTCGAAGTCTAGAACGGATAATTTTCAGTGTGTGTGTGTGGTGGGGAAAAGATACAGTGTGTGCGTGCGTGCGTGCGTGCGTACGCGCGCGCACACATGCGAGCGCGTGCATGCATGTGTTCGCTTTTGTAAACAGTTGTTAGGTGTAGTTTTCCTATAACAAGTGTCACTGTCAT